>PVKU01002170.1:0-53750 GCA_004027475.1 Anoura caudifer | reverse complement strand
CGCGATTCCGTAATCTTCCCAGCAGTTTTAAGCACGCAGCATCTTCCGGACCGAATGCGGGTAATTTATGCCGCTGTGTCTCCACCTCCGGGAAGTTTCGGCTGCTTCTGGCTCCCGTGGTCACAAACGGCGTGGCGGGAGACGCCCCTGCTTCTAGGTTTTCTCTCAGGGTAGGATCCCAGGAGAGCTGTTATTGGGTCGAACGCCTCTGACACGTTTCTGACTTGTGATATGTGCTTCCAATTACTTTCCTTAACGAGCGGCGAGCTGACAGAGAGGGAACCTGGGCGCCTGGAAGACAGTTGGGCTCATCGTCTGTCAAGTGGAAATAGCGACAATGAGATGGCGGTGGTGGCGGTAGTGACGAGATGCCACGTGGTTGGCTGCCACGGGGCTTCGGCTACGTGAAGCGCTCTGCAGACCGCGAGGCCTCTGCATCTGGGAGTGGCTCCTGATCCCACCCGCGGCTCCGTTTTCAGTAAGCGCCGACAAGGGCCATGCTGCCGACTCTGTTGGACTCCGTCAGTAAAAAGTCTGAGCATCTTACGCACGCGGCCCCCGGACGGCGCGTCTTCGAGTGCAAGTCGCTGCTGTTTGCCCCGAGTGTATGTTCAGGGCTGTGGTCGCCCTTGGGTGGCACGAGCCCCGCAGTCATGCCCCAAGGGGTTTTTAGACACCCAGCCCGCATGGCTGAGCATAGGGACAGCTCACGGCACTCTCGCTGCTTCCGGTCCGCCCGAAACCCCGCAGCAGGACGGACGGTGACAGCGGAGCTGCCAGGGGCACACGGCTCAAAGGACAGGGAGGGGGGGCAAGCGAGCACCAGGGACTCCGCTCACACCCTGTCGCTGGGCCACACCCCACCCGGACGGCCGCCACACGCCGTCTGGTAAGAATTCTCCGGTGAGAATTCGAGGTGAGAACGTTACGCACAGAAGGAGGTAAGTCCTCCTTTAAGTGATCACATTTAGCAGTGAATTTGAATATTTATTCCAAAGTCAGAGTCCGCTTTGTCCAGGTGTACGGCACCGCGCTCCTCACTGTCCTGTCGAGCGGGACCTGCCCTTCTCACCTGGACGGCTCACCTGCTTCAGGAGCACCTGCCACAGGTCCGCGCAGTGTGTGGTGCGAGCCGGTGCGACGCTCGCTCACGCGGCAGCCACCCGTTTCTGGTCTGGGCCACGGGAGCCTGCACGCGATACGGTAGCAACGCGGCCTGGCAACCTTACACAAAAGCAGGACGACACTAAGGGCTTCCTCCTGAACAAGCAGCTGCGGCAACAGCGTCGAGGGAACGGAGAACAGCGTTTCTTGGAACAAAGCGCCAGGCGCCCGGAGCTCGTCCTGCGGGCGGGCTCCACCGCTGGGTGCCGTCCTCGCCGGCCACAATGGCCCACCTCTGCAACGCCCTCCCTCCTCCGTTCAATAAACATCCGGTAGGTGTGTTTCGCGCAAAACTCGCTTTGACAAGGCAGGGCCGTGCTGAGGGCAGCGTTCTCCTGCTGCCACTGACTTTTCTAACCCCCTTGGGGCGGAGGCCCAGGCAGCCGCAGGGCTCCCGCCCCGGACTCGACGCCCTCCTGGGCCTCACCGGATCACCTCTTCCAAGTGAACAGGGGGCCGGGAAGGGCGTGAGAGCGCTGGGGGACTCCCACACCCGTAACTGACGACGTGAGGGTGGGCTGCCTGTGTGGGGACCGGGACGTTTCGGGGTTCACCTCTGACTGGGAGACTTCCAGAAAGACAAGTTTTCTTGGGGTGAGTGGAGACGACAAAGCGTCGACACAGTTTGGAGAGGGCGGAGAGGCACGACGGCTGAAAACTCCTTCTCCTCCTCCTCCTCCTCCTCCTCCTCCTCCAGCTTGGGAGCCACCCCGGGCTTGACCCTGAGGCAGAAAGGCCCCCCCCCTCCCAGGCCAGCGGCCCCTGCTTCTGAAGGCCCCTGGGGCCACCCACGGAGATCCCGGTCTCAGTGCCTGCCTCTCCCACGGCGGCTCTTCCGGGAGGACGATTTGGCTGGGCTTGAAAGCATCGTGTCCATGGCTGAAACACTATTTCTTCACCGAACATGTTTTTGAGAAGAGAACAGTTTCTAAAGCAATTTTATTGACTGATCGGGACCTCTGTTCCCACAGAGGCACACAGCTGGGCATTGGACCCCCCTCGTGTGTTTAACTGAAGCCAGCAAGGACCCAGATGCCTGTGTCGGTCCCCACGGCAAAGAACGCTCCACGCAGAGTTCAAACACTCGGAGGCTTCCTCACACGGGAGAGAGCGATTCTGATTCAGATTCGAACTGTGCCCCAAAGGTCCCGACCGGAGAACGCGCCCAAGGAGGGACTGTCCCCGAAAGACAGCAAACCGCACTCACCCCCGGTCTTCATCACTCCCATCGCTCGCGATGGCGATACTATTATTTACTTAATGGAAAAATAATCGCTGGGTGACAAAACGAGGCGAGGGTGACACGGGAAGAGAAATAATGGCCTATGCCTCAAAGAGTTTCCAATTTAATGATGGAAACAATGTAACAAATTTGCCTAAATCTCCGTGGGAGAGATGTCTGCAGAAATGACTCACAATAAGAACGCATTTCTCATAAAAGCCGAAGATGCTGCCAGCCTTCATTTCAGACATAGCCGCCTTCTTGAAATTTTAGTCTAAGAGAAAATAAAACTCATTCAAATAAAAGCTGATGGAACAGCCTGCCATCGGAACCCACTCCGATCAGGCCTGGTCTAGGGAAGCAGATTATCATCCCACAACGCTGACTTTTGGATCATTTTTTCAGCCAAATAACTCGCAAGCAGGAAGGCCTGCCCTTCCCAGCCTTCCACCAAGCTGCTGGGAAGGTGCTTGGCGCAAGCACCCGGGTTGTGTGCCAGAGGGCGCGGTGCTGGGAGCGAAGTGCCCCCCTCCCCACCCTGGTGTGGGAAACGAAGGAGCAGCCGGGGCAGAAACGGGGCGCGGGGCCAGGTTCCGAGGCTCTGACGGGCGGCGTGCAACCCGACGCACCGGGAGAAGCTCGGGGATGCGCTCAGCTCATTGTACACGGAGCCAACTCCGGAGTTATTAAAATGTTTTCTAGACCATTTGAAACTAAACAAAGAAAAACTTTGTTTCTATGAGACAACCACGGATCTAGTTGTTTTTTTTTTTTTTTTAATAGCTATTACCACTGTAACAGCGGCTTAGCGGCGCGGCGTCTGCAGTGTGAGCAGTTTTGATAAACAGCCTCTGCGGGCCACACAACGGGGATAATGTACCCTTAAGTACCGCCAATGAGCTGCCATTCTGCACAGCCAATTACTTCTGTGCGTCTGTCACTCAAAGGAAAAATGACTGAGCCCATTAGACGAAACCTTTGTCACTGTTCCTAATGCACTCTTAGGCCTCATTAATCTCCGGGAGCAGCAACAGAGCCGCCGGTGTCTCATTGCCTCCCCCGCGCGGGCCCACGTGAAGCCTCTCATCTCTCCCCCAAGTGCACCGCGTTAATCAAGCTCTCCTTATTACCCGGTCCCTGTCACGGCGGAGAGCGCGCTCCCTCTTAAATGCTCTCATTATGACCCGTCTTTAGAGCCGGCTAAGTGGAAAAAAAGAGAGAGGGAGAGAGGGAGAAAGAGGACGGGAGAGGAAGAGGAGAGGAAAAAGCAAGTCCGATCGCATTAATATTCATGACAATAATTAGTATTCTAGGTCACTGAATATTCATGCTATCAGTTTGGTTTTTTATGGGTTTGCTGGATGTCCTGATTACTGAAGTGTGGAGGAAAACAGCATGGTTGAGACTTTAGATGTCAACGGCAGTTCAATACTCAAAACACACCGAGACCCCCGCTCCCCACCGCGGAACGGCAGCCCCGCCCCGCCCCTGGCGGCTTCAGTGTTTTGAAACCGCTGGGGGCCTGAAGGGGGGGGAGGTGGGGAAGTCGCAAGGGTTTCCTGGGACAAAGGTCTACGCATCCATCTGGTTAGGATGAAAACATAGTCTCAGTTGCAAATAACCAACAAAGACTGCTTTCGGGACAAGGAGGTATCCGTCATCTCAGAACGAAATGTCACGATCAGAGTTACGGAGAAGCGGGGACAGAGGCCGGGGCCGCACGGAGCTGAGGCTCGCTCCCCGGGGAGAGCCCTCCTCCGGCCTGCCCTGCGCACTGCCCTCCCAGGGGTGTGCGGGGAGGGGGGGGCGGGGCGAGGGCACGGGCTTTGGGTCTAACGCGTAGTGTCTACTTAAAGGCTACGTAAACAAACTGGAGGGCGTGTAAAAAATTACTTCAAAAACACTCTCCCTCCCCCTTCCTTCCTCTTCATCGTCAGCTATGGGCGCGTAAGTATCGAGATGGACCCTGAGCCAGTTCCGAAGACTCACCCGCGCCGCGCCACACTGTGGGAAGGAACAGGGCGCGCTGCCTCACAAGGAGATGCAGGTTCCACGTTCCCGTTTCAGAGACGCGGAAGCCGGGTGTGGGGAGACAACTGCCCAGGGGCCTGAGGTCGGGAGGTGGGACTCTGTTCAGTGTTTCTGACTCCAAAACCCCCACACTTTAGGCCACTATGTTTTCCCGCGCTCTACCTTCAATGTCAAAATAACTGCCTTTTGTCCCGTGTGGATGTAATTCTACCAAAGCAGCGTGGCCAAAAACTCACGTCAGAAAATACTTTTGGCGGTCTGACTGCCTTCTCTGGAAGTACCCCTAAAGTCACGGTTGGGTGAATTCTCTAAAACGTGGCCTCTGACGGACTGCCATCAGCAAGGCACAGTAAGTTCTGAGCCAAAGGAATGGAAACGGCAGACACCACCGTGGGCATCCTGAGTGGGGAGCCTTGGGGGAAGGGGAAGATGTGATGAAGAAGGGGGAACCAAACAGGCCCGAGTGAAAAAACTGTCTTTGGGATTCCTCTTCTCCTTCTAGTCTTGTTTTGCTGGAATAGATGCTGAAGTGATTTTTTCAAAAACTCAATGAGAAGGAAATGTTCTATATCCCTGAATGTCATCTAAAAAATGTCTTTTTTTTTCCTGCCTTTACACCTGATTGGTGATAACAGTTTAGCATTGCACAGGCTTGTAGGTTCAAAATTACCTGTCCTTGGGAGGGCACCCTTCCACGATCCTTTCAGCATGTGGTGGTGTTCTCAGGAGCCCACGGCCGTGAGCACTCTCTTCCCTTGCAGGTAACCCCGCTCCTCTCCTACCTTCTTGGGTGCGTTTAGGATTTCCTCTGTGTTCAGAGAACTTCCTCTCCCACCTACCTTGATGCACCTGACCCCAGATGGGAAGACACCTGCGTGTCCTTCCTCACCTCCAGCACATTTTTCCTCTTGTATCTTTGTTTACCAACAGTGTCTTTAGCACGTTATTTAGAGTATTTAACCTTGCTATTAAATCTTTTAGCAGTCACTTCTCCTTAATTTTCCATAACTCCTTGGTATGGACAGTTACTAATCTCTTAAACCTTTCTGCTCACGATAGTTATAATTTCCTCTTAAATTTCCTTTTACCAAATTATCAGTCTTTCTTCTGGGAATGGTTGTCCTTTCGTTCATCTTGGTCCTTTATATGTTTACCGTCAGTTTCCAAAAGCATCTTGGTTGTGCGTCCGCATTTACGAAGAAGGGAGTGTGGGCTCCTCAGGCAGCGCGAGGGTTTTCTCTGCAGCGCCGCAGCGGGTGTGCGGCGCGCGCTGACCGGTGGGCGAGACCGGCAGGACCGGGTCCGTGGGCAGGGCGGCCCGGGGCACGTCGGGTCTGTCCCTCGCGGTCAGAGCTGCCTCTCCGAGCGCCTCATCGGTTTGCTGTGTGACCGCGTGCAGCTCCGGGTTTCCCAGTCCACGCCCTTCCCTCTCAGGCTTCGGCCTCCACATCCACGTCGGAAGGTCCTGCCCCCCGGAATGTTGCTACTTTCCCGGTGGTGCTGGCGGGTGGTGGGGACGCACTGGCCAGCTCCACCTGAATGTGACCTCAGCTGCTCTGCCTGCAGCCACAGCCGCCCATGGGGCTCAGGCCTCACTCACCTGGGACTCTGTCGTCACTTTGGCTCCGGTTCACTTGTGACCCCTCAACCGCAGACTGAGCTCGGGTACCAGCACTCGAGGCAGCCCAGCAGCATCAGGATCCACTTTCCACTTTGACAACGGGTTTCCCTCCTGCTCCCCGAGCCCGAGGCTGGCCGTAAGCCCGCTGGATCCCCAACATGTTCTTGTAGGAAGGGCAGTCACCCTTCCAACCCCGGCCAACCGCCCCCCAGGGCTGAACAACAGAAGCCCCTCCCCGCCGTGACATTCTGCCCGACGGCACCGTCCCCACGGCACTGCCAGCCTCAGGGGTCTTGCGTGCCCATCTATCTCGACTCCGCCCCCCGTGGAGCGTCATCGCCGCACCCCTGCCCCCAGGACTCCCGGAGAACTCACTAGTCAGGCCGGGGCACACAGCCGGCACGGTGAGCAAGGAAAGGGAAGGGCACGGGAGGCCGAGCGGTACGAGACCCTCCGAGGGGCTGGGGGCGCACAGGCAAGCGCTGTGGTCCTGACACCTGGGGCGCACGCTCACCGTGGGCCGGAAGTCAGGGGAAGCCCGAATGGCCCGTCCAGCTCACAGGGCCCGGCAAGGCGGCCGGATACAAAGCAAACGACCATCAGGACCTGGCTTATTTCTTGCCAATTGGATGATGTGATTAATATATATCCTCCCCCAAATTAGTGTCACAAGTCACCAAAAATTGTACGCTGACACACTATGTTAACAAGACATCTACAGGAGCTAAACGAAAAGAAGTGTCCAGCTTTACTAAGGGATAGAAAATAAATTTGGGTGGAATGGGACGGAACCGGGTTCCAGGATGGGAAGGAAACTCTTCACGCCAAGCCGCAGGCCCTCCGCCTCGAACCGACAGGGCGAAAGCAGTGGCACCTGCAGGCATGCAGCGTTATTTTTAGGGGGAAGGAGGAAGTTTCAAGTTACTCCGCAGCTTACCGGAAAAACAAACGTGTGGCCCCGGCCAAGAACAAGTGGCGGATCAGGGAGCAGTGCCGCCGGATACACAGCGGGTCGGACACGCAGCAGCAGGTCTGGCAGCCCGCGGAGCAGGGCCCTGAGCCCAGAGACCCGGCTGCTTGATGGGAGGAGTTAGCTGTACAAGGCAGGGGCCAACGGGATCAACAGGGAAAGACAGCACCCCACAAGGAAAGGACCGTTCGTTAGCTACCTATTTGAATTCAGTTTAATTAGGTGCCCTATAGCACAAAAGAGACCCAAACAAATCAAAGGTGGATTAGTGGTTAAGCTTTTTTAAAAAAAAGATAGATAATATACATAGTCATTCACAATACTATTATTTCAACTCTTCAGTATGTTTGAAAACTTTCATAACAAAAAGTTGGAAATGTTAAAAAAAGGAAAAAGAAACAAAATGGAAAACTCAGAAACACACATGAATTACAATCAGATTTCAAGAGTATTAAACGCTTTCTAAATATCTAAAGTAGAAACCGCTGAAGTTAAAAGGCATAATTTCATTATATATTACAGAGGGAAACCTCTGTAGGAAAATAAGACCATATGGTATAAAAAAACGAATAAGGAATTGGGGAAATATCGGCAAAACGTGTTACAAAGGATTGATATCCCTAACACACAAAGATCTGTTACTTATCAGTCCGGAAAAGCAAGTCCCTTGAGCAGGGAAGGGCGGAGGACGCTTAACTGCAGCGTAAGTAAAAGAGACGACCAGGGAACACGTGTGATGTTCAACCTCTCTTCCAAACGAACAAAGCAGGAGGCATTTTTAACTCCTCACTGGATTAGTGTAGACTGTAAAAATGATGTCTAAATAGCAATGCTGCCAAGTGTACGGGGCAGGGGGTCAAAGGGGCACTCGCTTCGTGGATGGAGGGCTAGTGCGTGCAAAACCATTCTAGAAATTCATTTGGAAACACAGATCATGCCCACCGACCAAGCCACTTGGCTGGCGCATGTTAAGACAATAGTGTTAGGCAGGAAGACCTAGGTACACGCGAGCATCAAGTCTCTGTGAATGGGAAGTTACCGGAAGGACAGACCTGAAGAGCGGTCTCAGTCGACAGCGTGACAACAGGCGTAAAAGGAAAGCACGGACAGCTTCGGGGCGATCTGGGCACTGGCGCGGGGCTGCAGGATGTGGAGGAGCCGGGGGCGGGGGGAGCGGGGAGGAAGCAGCCAGGTGGGCGCTGTGTCCGTTCTTGGCAAACAGCTCTAAAGTAACAAAAATAACTAATGCCTATTTTTAGCAAAAAGCCCATCACTTAAAAATAGCGTCGATTAACTTCTAACTGAACATGCCAGGAGAACACCCCCGAACAACAGAAGTGGGGGGTCGCCCTTCTCGGACACCAGCCGATGGCGTCACCTGCACGCTCAGCCCAGGGAGCCGCGTCGCTGCACTGCCACAGCGACCCCATGGCATCGGCTCCCCCGAAGTGGCACCTGGAAGCCACAGAGAGGAAACCGGCCCGGTCCCATGCGTGGGGAAGAACCGGAACCTGGCCAGGCTGGAGGGGACGCGCTGTGACGAACTGAGGTGTGACCCGAGAAACGGGGTTTCAGCCGCACCTCAAACCCCCGCTCACCTGATGGCGAGCGTCTTAAAGAGACCAGGCCCGGCACGGGCACATGGGCGGAGCGCCGGAGACCGCTGGTCCGCTGGCAAGGATCCAGCTCCAGATCCCACACAAGCGGCACTTCATCCCGGGGACCTGGTGGACTCCCGGCCTGGCCTCAGCCGGGGTGCCCTGCCCCTCCGCCCCCAGGGGACAGCGGCCCACACGCCCCGTCCCTCATCTGTAAGCCCAGACAGCTCTGACCTCGAGCTGCCACACTGATTGGTCTACTTGTCCCTCTGCCCCGCGGGAGGGCGTGATGCGGGGGACTCTACCTCCTGTGCTCCTGTTCCCACATGCGTTAAATGCTCCATCCGTGTTTCTTGACTTCAATAAACACGTGGATGGATGCGATGAGATGGGTCAGGAGGAGAAGGGGGGCCAGCTGGTGATAACGTGACTGCCTGTCCATTCTGTAGTTCGGGGACCCGTTCTCCACAGCACACAAAACTCACGGCCTGACTAAGTGCTCGGCGAGGATTTCCAAATAAATAAATACAAAGTAACAAAGACATGAGCTCTCAGACCCTTCTTTTGTCTCTTCTAACCCTGCAGCCTTAGCCCAGCACCCTGAAAACGGAAAGGTCACATGCTTTGGAGGAGGGTCAGCAGGTCACCAGAGACCAGGCCAAACAAGCTTTTGTCCCCTTTCTGGAATGAACTGATGTCTCCGTGAGCAGAAAGTCCCTGTTTATTTTGATGAGTAATAACCACTGACATCCGCGTCGTCCTTGACGAGTTTTCGGGCACTTTCGCACACCTCACCTCATCTACCAGCACGTTGGTGACACACGCAGGCTGGGCCAGGCCGACTGGGAGGTGACGCGTGTTCAGTTACCTGCCCAAGGCCCCTTGGCATTGGGATGCAGAACCCCAGCTCACGGACCCCAAGTTCTTGCTCCTTTGTACGGCCCGGCTTTCACCCATCAGGGCTGCCGACCGGCGGGTTCAGCCTTCCCCCACCCCCTCAAAGCACTCCACATTCCAGGAAGGGGAAACGCAGCGCCTTCAAGAGGCAGAGCCGCAGGCAGAAACCCGAGCGGAGCGGAACCTTATCCTGAGAAGACTGGGCGGGGGCAGAGAGAAGAAAGGGCTTCTTGCTGGAGACAGAGACTCACAGGGGTCCCCGCGCTGCAGGCCCTGGAGTGTGAGCAGCAGCACCTCCCCCAGAAACGGCCCCGCGGGCGGAGCCTGGCAGCCGGAGCCGCGTCGCTGGTGTAGGCTCTCAGCCCAGAGTGAACCGCGACTTCCGAATGGTTTGCGACTACCAGGAATTTCTCAACGCCTCGAATTACGAGAACACACCGACTTTCTCTGGTGCTGAATTAAAAAGCAAATTCTCCCTTAAAAAGAGAGTGAAGAAAGCGACCGCTGTGATGGAGAACGACCTACCAGCAGCGCCGCAAAGCTGACAGAACTTAGACCTCACACGGGTCCCCTGGTTTCCTTTAAATCTTGCTCCAAACGGCCTCTCCACTTCCATACACTTGGCCCCTACAAGCTTGTCAACGCGAAACCGCGACACTCTGAGAGTTCCGCCACATGTTTTTCCGAAGGCCCTTCCGCCCTCATGCGGGGGTGACACTGTGCCTGCCGCCGCCCGGCTCAGGGCCAGCCTCGCGGCCTGGTTTCTGCAGCGGCAACTCAGAGCGCCGCCGCTGGCCTGCTGGCCGCCAGAGCCCATGGTGGAGGGGGCGGGGTCAGAGGGCAGAGGTGAGGCTTCTAAACCTCCGCCTGCAATGCAGCGGTCAACGTCCCCATGAACCCCACAGCCCGGCCGGCGCAGGGGGCCCGCGGGCATGTCCGCCATGAGCTTACCGGGACTCGGCGAGATGTGCAAAGTGCTCATGTCCTTGGACAGGCCGTTGGCCTTGGGGCTGGAGATGGGCGCGCAGGCTGACGTGGCTCGGGGCGGCCGCTTCCCGGGGACCTTCACCGTGGTTCTCAGCAGGTCGATCTCCTTGCCGTGGACGTTCTGCATGTAATCCTGCGCAAACGTTAAACACCCAAGAGAGGTTACAGAGGCGGCCTTCCGGCACCCGGGACCACACACCCCACTAGACACCAGGGGCTGCGACCCCACGCCCTCTCCGCCGGGGCAGGCGCTGTGGAAACAGCGAGGCCTTGACCCGTCCAGCACAGCGGGCGGGCGTCGCCGTTCACTGGGGTCGGAGCCCAGCCTCTGAGTCCTGCGCTCGCCAGGCCCTGGAGGGATAAGGACACAGTAGATACAGCCATCACGGGGGTGAGGACCAGCTGGAGAAGAACAGGCACAGAAGCCATCTTGCCTGAACCGCTGCGGGTTACACAGCCTGCCGGGAAGCCTTGCCCGCCCGGAGCGGGAGTGGTTTGGCAGCGGCCACTCTGTCTTAGACAGCGATGCCCTACCATCAGGGTAACACTGAAGCTGCCCGCGGGGGAGTCGGGTGAAGACCCCAAGTAACGGTCCAGCCTTTTCTTTGGGACCAGGGAGATGGGTCAGGGCTCAGCGGGGCGGCGCTTGAAAGCCATGGAGGTCGCGGGTGGTGGGGTGTTAAAAGGGAAGGTGCACTGCACTCCACAAGCCCCCTGCTGCTCCCCACACGGGGGAGCGGAAGGACCAGCAGGCACCAGGGAAGCCCAGGCGGTGACTTGCCCCTGGTCGCTGCGGACACACCACGGCATCTACACTGCGCCGCACCAGGAAGGAGAACCTTCCAGTCCACGCTGATGGGCGAGGGGCACGCCCGGTGCTCCAAGACCGTGCAGGAAATGGAATGATTGGACCCCATCCTTGCAGAATCTTAGAGGGGGGTTCCTTTTAGAATGGAAGGGGGAGCCCCACTGATCTGTATTCCGTAGAAGCAATTAAGTTCAGGCCAAGGTCATTGTACAAGAACTGCCAACACACTGTTTCACGGGCTGCAAGGGACCCCGGGCGGCTGGAGAACGGGCTGTTGGCTCGTGTCTGCCGACCAAGAGCTGACCAGTGCAGAGGGAAGTAGGCAAGTTTTAGCAGCCCCGTGGAGACCCCAGCCTGTGGGAGGAGGCACGTCAGCCAAGGTGTCTCAGGGACACTTCAGGGGCCCTGCCAAGAGAAGGGCTGCAGCAGCTCCTGGGAAGAAGGCGGAGGGTCTTTGAGTAACAGGACCGTGTCCACATTCGGGCAGGCAGAGGGGCTGTGAAGCGGTCGCTGGGATATGGACAGGCAGGACGTTTGCTGACAGGGTTGATACAGAAAGGACCCCAAAGATTAAGCTTCCAGCACGGGGGAAGGGGCCCTCCTGAAAGTGGGGCCTCAGGACAGGGTGCGGAAGAGCTGCCCGCCATCTTTGGTGTGGGGGCAGCCTCAGGGTCCAGAGAGGTCACCCCACCCCTCCGCAACCCAAGCAGTTAGAGGTGGGGCTGCCGGCCAGCCAGTCCAGACTCAGGAGAGGGTAGGCAGGTTCTCCACGTGGGGAAGCGGGTGACGGGAAACTCCATCATGCGAGGGCCTGGCCATGTTAGGAGAGTTGTTGCCATGGAGACCACACGACCCTGGAAGGCTCTCCAAGCGCCAGCCCAGCAGAAGCCATGCTCCCGGGTCCCCGGTGACTTCCTGAGGACAGACCTCCAATGGCCAACTCTTAGCTCAGAACAACAGCTCAAAAAGCCGAGGCCAGGGCCAGGAGTGCCGTGGGCGGAGGGCAGATGGACGCGGGGCCACCAAGCAGGCCAGCTCAGCCAAGCTCTTCAGAGGGAGGGGCCAGCTGAGCCTTCCTCGGAGGGGTTGGCAGGGTGGCTCAGGGAGGGTCGCCCCCTGGCCCCCTGGGCAGGGGGCCGGACACGGCCACCCTGGAGGCGAGTCGTAGGTTCAGGGCAGAGGAGGACGGATCCAGCTGGGAATGGACCCAAGACTTCACACGGAAATCAAGATGGGTGGAAAACTCCCCTAAACATAATCGATGGAAAAAGCTGTGGTTTCCAAAGGGTACGGACCGAAGACAGAAAGAAAACTTATCGGTGAATCAGACGGCGGGACCAGGCAGAGTGGAGGGAACGCAGGCAGACTCACGACCGAGTCCTGCGTGTCGGCATGGGAAGGAAAAGCACGTCGAAGACGACAACATGACCTTTGCTTAGTGCAAAGGCCTAAGGTCAAGGTCTTTAAAACGCTCCTTCCCCGGCATCTTTCACTTCCTTCCATTAACACCTGCTGCAAACATGCCAAGTTCCAAAACCGAAGTTAAGGCTTGTAAATGATGAATTCCTCCTCATGGAGTTACTCCTTTTAAAAATATCAACTTGCTATAACTTTCTTCTTTAATGCCGATTCTTAACAAATTAAAATACGATAACAGGAGTGTAATTGAGCATTCATTGCTTATGGGCTCCAAAATGAGGCTAATCAGATAGTGACTAAGCCGCAGCATGCGCTCTTTTAATAGGCACGTTTTCGCACACAATAACCAGGACATTTTACCTAAAATCATTACAGAAATCTACCAAGTGCCTGCTCTTCGGGCCTGAACGCGCCAAGGGAACACATTTATCTCTGGCTCAGCATGGGCCGAGGGATCTGTGCTCTTGCCTGAGTTATTTAGGCGCTGAAACTTCACAAGGACTAGCTGTAAAAATAAAACAAAAAACAAAACCAGAATACACATTTGGCCATTTTTATACTGCAAGCCACTACGATTTGTAAAAACTTTACAGAAGGCATGTTGGGCGCCACGGAAGCCCCCGACGGCAGCACTGCAGGCACAGGGGGCAGGCAGGGGCGCGAGAGCCTGCGGCTCCCGGTCTCTCCCGAGAGGAGCGACACCGAGTCTCCTGTGTTTGGAAAGACTCGTTCTTCTCATCTCTCCCGGGCCTGGTGCGGGAGGAGCTGCAGGGACAGCCGCTCAGCCATGCTGCCCCTCAGAAGTGGGCTGTGCAGCGTGGTGGGTCTGAGCCAGGGACCTCCCTGGGTAAAATAAAGACAGCAAGCCGGATTTTGATATGCAAATGTAACAGATACTACCCTTCTCCCTGGTCTTGGTAGAAAATGCTGATCGCAGATAAAAGGGGAAAAACCCTTTAACAAGGCATGAGGGTAATTCAAAGCCAAGTACTTTTAAACAGCACTTAACAAGTCCCCGGGGCCCACTCAAGAGCCAGGCCCCCCAGAGGTGGTATCTCCTGCCCCTCAACAGCTTGAAAAAGTAGTAATTGCAAACCTATTTGCATTTTTCTCCTCAAGTTGTCCGAGCTCATCACGCGGATAACTCCCTCCCAGCCGCGCTGGAGCGGCGGGGCCCGTCCGGTCCGGCCGTGCGGGCGGCCCGGCAGCCACCCTGAATCCCGCTGCACCCGGCTCCGCACCTTCGCCATCCCTTGTTTTTCCGCGTTCCACTCCTAATTATGTTGCATCTATTGCCGTGCACTTAATTAGCTGCATTAATGTGATTTCTTTTCACATAGTCAAGCAATTAAGAGCTATGATTGAGTTTCATTCAATTAGCCTCAACAAACATGCTAATTGATGTCCCAGATGCAAATGAGCTGCAGTGGGAGAAACCGGCAAGCAAGCTGGAGCTCGGCAGAGACCCTGAGTCCGGCCGGCTGCCACCTTCTGTGGGGCTGCCACCGAGAGGGCCATGGTTAGTGCCTCCGTGTGCCCGGGCCCCTGACACGGAGAACTGATTGGCTGGCTGCTGCACCACGCTGTCCTGAAACCTCGCAGTTCCGTGTCCCCAGGACTGGAGACCGTGAACTGGGTAACACCGAGCTCCAGCAGGGGGATGGCCCCACGTCCACATCAAAATACCACGCGAGGCTGCTTTAAACAAACAAACAAACAAACAAACATACCCCCAAAACTGCAGGCATCCTCCCCCTAACCACGGGGGACATGTCGATGTCTGGCCTTGGGGGTCCCGGGGCTTCCCCAGGTGTGCTGGCCTATGCAGCTCTCGGGAAATGCGAGTCCATTCTAGTCGGCTCCGGGGCACCTGGCACTTCAGGTTCAGCTCTCAGCACGGCGATCCATCGCCAGTCCCTAAAAACACCCTCACGGTATTGACTCGCACGCCCCGTCTGCACGTTACCTGTGGCTGTCTGGTGACAGATGGTGGGCTCGGTGTGTGCCGAGGGCCCCCAGAGCGGGGGCAAGGCCCTACAGCTGGCCTGCAAGGCCCAGACAGAGCGCCCGGCCCAGCGGAGTCAGGCGGGCTCGGGCAGTGCCCTCTCTCCAAACGCGGATGATGCGCTCCGCGTCGCTCCGGAGGCGCACACGCTGAACAGCACCGGGACGCGTTTTCACAATTCGGTGGTGGGGAGAAAGAGCGGAAGTCTTTGTTCCAACGAGGTTTCCCCAGTGAATTCTGATTTCTACCTGTACCCGGATGTCGGGACACCGAACGTTTCACATTCGTGGGTAGTGTCTCAGTCTAAGCTACGTAATTCAGGACACACTGGCCTTTGCTCTCATCTTTTCACCACGGTCAATCCGGCTGGGCTTCCCCTCTTCGCACAAACTCTGCAGTCTTCAAACTCTGGTCCCGGACACCCTGCTGGCTGGGGCAGGGTGTGGTGCCATAAGTTCCATAGTCTTTTTAAAACAATTCCAAGATGCTGTCTGCCTTTCCGCTGCGCTGAGCTTGGCTTCGACGGTGCGGGACTGATGGGCACTGCAACTGCAGGCCCCTCGGCATGCGCCCCAGCACGGGCGCTGGATGGCGCCGCTCTGGCCACGAGCATCTGCATCGCATGCTCTCCGAAGACGAGCAAGAGCTGCTTCACGTTCCCAATGTTCTTAAGAATCCCTTCCCCCCAAAAGCAGACTGAGCCTGTGTCCTTCCAGTTCTCTGGGTGGTGGCCGGGAAGGTCCGTGGCACATTTCTGCCACCCCGGGGATGGGGGGGGGGCGCTGATGGCACCAGCTGAGAGGCACTTCCGTGGCCGTCTGGCGTTGCAAGCTGAACTGCCTGCCGCTTTTACTTGAAAGAACGACGTCAGACTTTAACGATAATTACTCCGTCTTCTGCATTTGACAGATATTTTCTTGAAAACGGTACTTGCGGCCAACAGTAAAACTGGGGCTTCCCGGGGTATGTGTCCCCTACGGGCTGACACCTCCCAAGCGCGGAGACCGTTGGGGAGAGTCTGGGGGCGGGCAGAGACGTGGTTTCGGACGTGGCACAACAAAGAGTGTCACCCCTGGGACACCGGCCCACCTTGAGCACACGCCGTGGCGGGTGACCAAGTGGATGAAGGTGGGTCAAGGTGCGCGAGAGGTGCGGGGCCTCCAACATGGCGGGGGGGGGGGCAATTTCGGGACGCAGCGGCCGAGTCTGCTGAGTCTGCTGCGCCTTCCCCGGCTTGAAGAGGCTGTCCCACGGGGGTTCCGGGGTCGTGCCCGCGGAGACCACACGCAGCGACCTGAAACGGCCAGCCAGGCATGGCTACGTCGCTAACGAAACGTGTGGATGCGGGAGGGTTGCTTCATGCACTGTCACCAGAACGACGCGCCGCGGCTGAGCAGAACAGCCGCGGATGCGGTGTCCGGCCGCCTTTTGTGAAAGCAGACATGAGGGAGGAGCTCTGAAAACCAGCTAAATGATGTGGCTCTTCTCACGGTTTCTTCTGGAAAACAGTTTTCATAACAGTCCTGAGCTGGACCTCTACGAAGAGACCAGGCGGGGCCTTCGGATGTGTCTGTCTGCTCCTGGAAGGAAGGAAGGAAGGACAGAAGGAGAGAAGGAGGGAAGGGCCCCTCCCACCCCCATTTTCACGGCGCCTCCTGAAGGTCCAGGTGCAGAGGTGAAGCAGCAGCTTGTATAAGTTCTATTTTTAAAAACCCTTACTTCTGGGCTCAAAAAAAAAAAAAAAAAAAAAAAAAAAGGAGGTAAGAGAAGCCATCGTTAGACGCACTGCTGCTCCAAATCCCCATGAAATGCTGTTCTCCAGGACGCTCATCTGTGCAAACACAGCCCCGTCCATCCGCTCCAAGGGCCCAAGCACGTGGTCAGGCCCCACGCTCTGAACTAGGGACAGTGGCCTCGCGCACAGCCGCAGGCCCAGGGGAGCGACACCCTGATGTCATAGGAAGGTGTGGTAGGCCTGGACACCCCTGGCCCCGCCCTTCCGGCTCCCACATCTCAAAGACGACAGCACCTGCCTCTCCCCAGAGGGCCGCTGGCTGTCAGGACCGGGAGCCGGGGCAGCTCCCAGGGAAAACCCTCTGAGGAGCCGTTTCGTGCTGCCCGACCGCTGACAGCCGACGGAGCTCCCAGGGTTCGGGGCGGAGCGGGCTCCATGGGGATCGCCAGACCCGCGCTCGTCAGGGGGGACGGGCACGTGGCCGTCACGGGGAGGAGCGGCCTGGCGAGCCAGGCGCCTCACGTGACAGAGACCCGATGCGTTACTGGACGAGTGCGTCTTTGGGCCGGGTAAGGGACTCGGAACCAGACGGCTGGGAGGCGTCGTGGGGGTGTGTGGCCGGCTGCATGAGCCACGGGCAGCCCCGTGCCCACGGCCCGCGCAAATCCCTCCAGCCCAGGCTTCCTACGTTGCGGGCTTGCGTCCTACAGTAGCCGGGGGGGGGGGGGGGGGGGGATAGGCTACTACAATATAAAGCAAAACAGCAGAAAATCCCACACTGAATGACAAATATACCTCTTGTTGCTCGATTCCTTCTGTCCTGACTGACCCAGCGAACTGAGCTTCCCACTCCACGGACGATCCCTCACCCTTGGGGTCGGATCGAGGGTCACCAGTTGCCGTCTCAGCATGTCCACACCCAGCCGGCACAGCACGACCGTGGCGGACACGAAGATGGCCCCGTCGCCTCAGCCACCGTGGGCCTGTGCCAGGGGCAGGCCTGAGCGGCCATCACCGCAGGGGACGCTAGGCGCCAGTTCCCCTCCGGGGTGAAGGGGCTATTTCAATAAGGAGCTGTGGCTCGAACCCACCACCGCAGGAGTGAGACCCGGGGAATTCCGGGCTGGGTGGGGGCTGTCGCCGTAACGACAGCGGGCCCTCCGAAGCCCTTCACGATCGAGGTTTCCTGGGACTCTCTGCCAGCACCTGCAGCGCCTGGCGGCAGGTTTTAAGCCGGAGCGCGCACATCTGTCTTCCAGAGCACCGATGACCACTAGCCCTCCGCCGCCGCCGCCACGCGCCCCGTCGAGGCCCGGAAAACCGCCTCTCCAGTTCCCGCCCACCACGCTCTAACCACGTCTTTACCAGGCCTGTGCGAAGTCTTACCGTTTCCCCCCACGTTTTGCTTTTACAGGTGTTGTTGTTTCCCTAACGCAGCCGCCCACCAAGGGGCAGGTTACGGCCACCGATTCAGCAGTGAAGCCACTGCGTCACAGAACATTCGGGTTTCCGAAACGGAGTCTGGGGAAGCACAGCCAGCTGCCTCCTGGCCCGAGCACAGCCTCAGAGTGGCCGCCTGCGGTCCCACCTCGACCCTCAGCAGCCGTGCGCTCGGGGCAGCTTAGCTCACCATCCGGGTCCCCGAGTCCCGGGCTTAAAAAACAGGGATCGAAACAGTCCTGGCCTCGTGGGGCTGTTGCGCCGATTAACTCAGATAACACGCGGAGGGCTTGAAAGCCACCGGAGCCTCAACAGATGCTGGCTCTGGCGCCTCTCGTCCAACCAAAACACTGACGAGGCCGCCCTCCGACCCTGCGTGGGCACCGCCTGAGCAGAAGGTGCCGTTCCCACTGGGGGTGGCACGTCTGACCCGAGAGGCCGTTAGGGGTGGCCTGCAGAGCTGTTTCTCACTTTGCAGCGCAGGAAAAAACCGTCCTCTGCCAATGTGTGACACTCTCCACTTTCTCCTCTTCTTCTTCTCCCCCTCTTCCATTTTTTTCTCCTTTCTCTCTTTTTTGGTGGGGGAGGCATGTACTACTCAGTAGTCAGACATTTTTATTGCAGAAAGCCGTCTGGAAAAGATGCAAAACGAAATTGCTCAAATGCAAGGGAGCCGGAGGACGGGGAACAAAAGGCCCCTTGCCTTTGCTTATTGAGTTCAAAGGCAGAACAGGCAGTGTGCCCTGCAGCAGACGGGAAGCTACACTAATTTTAAAGCCATAAAGCGCTATCAAGTGCCCCGCGGGGCAGGACTACACCGAGGCTCGCGGCACCTAAATAAGACACGGTTCATTTACTTCGCAGCTTAGCCTAATGCAATCATCAGCGGATTTTAGCCTAGAGTTGTAACAGGCAAATAGCCACTCGAGGAGGCGGCCCTCCCAGCCATCGAGGGGGCCCGGCTAGATTGCTGTTGATTAGAAAATTTTTCAGTTTTGACAAGCCCTTAATGAACATAAATCGCACCTTGATTGGTTTCCATTTGGGGCCACAGGCACACCTGAGAAGGGGCCGCCCCACCACCACCTCGCCCTGCCTCACAAGACCTCAGCAACAAGCCGGCAATCAGGTTACGAGCCAGAGAAGAAAATATTTATAAAATACAATTACGGAATTCAATTTCTTAGCGGACGGGGAGGAACGTTCCCTCGTTACCCCCCACGTCCAGTCTCTCCCACTGAGTTCTCGGGAGTAACTGGCTGTCAGGGAAGAGGAGAGATGGTTCTGATTTATTTGCCTTTTCAAGAATTTCTGGCTGCATCGCTAAGACTCAGAAGGCCCCCAAAATGGAAAACAAAACGCCACAGATCAGGCACCAAGGGAGAACCACCAGGCTGCTGAGGCGACGTCCCGCCGGCCCCCCGGGGGCTTAAAGGCTCCAGTCCACACGTCACAAGGTGAAGTCTGGGTGCCGCAGATGCACGCAGATTCCGTTTTTCTTCCGACGTAGACAAAACAGGGCAGGTAAAACCTAAGTGGCTGTTTCATTCACGGGACGAGACTCGGAGACTTCGTCCTGCCTGGTCGCGCCCTGTCTGAGGCCCCCTGTCATCGAGGCCCCTCCGGTCCCGTTGCTGGCAAACCTGGACCACTGCAGACCCTGAGGGCTCCATACATTAGACCAGGAGTCCTTCAGGCAGACTCAGGACTTTGACGGACAGTCCAACCTTTTGGTGTCTGTGCAGTAACAGGTATGACCTTTCCGGTAGCCATTTTTCTAACGGCAGCTGCGGACGCTCCCCGAAAGTGCCTGCCCGGCCGGCAGCACTGTCCCAGGCACTGAGCACGTCGCTACCCGGGAGCAGCGGTTCATCGCTCTCTGAAACTGGCTGGATCAACGCCCACGTTTTTTCCCAGGCTACCCAAGGCTCGGGCAGGGGCGTTCCCCACCCCCACCCCAACTGGGGCACCAGGAAACGCAGGAAGACCCGCGGGAGCACTGCTGGGTGGGTGTTTTCATCCCTGTGGGCTCCAGACCACCATTCAGGTTGTTAGCCCTCCACAGACCCAGCGGCTGCTCTCGGGCGGGGCCCTGCTTAAGACTGACATCTTCCAGCTCCGGCTGACATCTTCCAGGTCCAGCTGTCCTTCGCAGTTCTCCCATGTCCCCCTTCTCACCGCAAACGCAAGCTCCAGAGAAACAGCTGCACACCCACAGACGGATGGGCACACAGAACGTGGTCCCCCCAGACAGCGGGGCATCACTCAGCCTCAAAGACCCGGCCACCACACGGGTGAACCCCGACGATGCCGTGCTCAGTCCCTGAAAGACGACGCTGCGTGTTTTCCACTCTCAGAGGCACTGAGAGGGGTCCCTTCGTGGAGACAGAAAGCAGGTGGGAGGGTGCCAGGGCGGGGGAGAGGGAGGGGGCTCCGAGTCTGACGGGAGCGGAGTTTCTGACGTGCAAGCCGAAGCAGCCCCGGAGAACGGGCGGTCGACAATGTGAGAACAGTCGCCGCTCCTGAGCCACACACGCACAGGTGGTCGAGATGGCAACCTGCATCGCTGCGTGTCGTGTGAACTTCACCACGACTGAAAAATAAAACCAAAAACCCACAACAACAAAAGAGCGCCGCCAACCTTCGGCTCCCCCCCGCTTGCAGGTCTTTCCTTCACATGACCGAGAACGCCGAGGAGGGGGAGGAGGACCAGAGGAAGGACCGCCGCTCTCTGACGGGCGGATGGGCTCGCGGGTCTGAGGGTTCGGGAGAGCCAGGGCTCAGAGACCACCCTGGGTGAGCCCCCAGGAAGGAGGAAGCCAGCCCAGCAACCCCGGAGCTCCGCTGTGCCCCCTCCAGGCCGCCCCCGGACTGGGCCCCTCCCCCAGCACACCAGAAGGAACCTCCCAGAGAGGAGCTGACGGACACCTGGATCTCCTCCTCTGCGGATAACAAGCGACAATCAGGGCCGCCCACAGCTCCGTGTTCCCAGGTGACCTCGCAGGGGTGTGTTTACAAACGCGTTCTCATCACCTGCCCCTTGGAAGTGGGGCAAAGCCTCTCCTGGAAAGAGTAGGGGCACAAAGTACGACTTGAAGCAGACAAGACCCACACCTCACGCCCCTCAAGGGGCCGCCCGCACCACTGGCTGGGAAGGCCCGGTTGGCCCGAGAAGCTGGCCTGTCCAGTGTCACCAGACTGCTGTGCCGCTGTTTCCAGGGAAGCGGGGACGCTTGCTGACTCCAGGTTACGAGCATCTGTCCCAACCTCAGCACCGCCCAGCCCAGCACACCCAGCTTTGGTCCGAAGGACAGGAGACGACCTGGGGATTTTCTGCCTGCCCTGAGCCGAGACGCCTGCCAGTCTAGGACACCCGGGAGAGGTCCCAGGCGTGGCGTGGCGAGCAGTGTGCAAGCCCATACCCCTCACCGCGGCAGGCACTTGGATGGGAACGGACAGCGCGCTGGCTGCCAGAGGGCTCCGATCTCTGCTTCTGGATACCCACACATCTCCCCAGTACGCACACTCTTAACGGATTTTGCCGGGATGCCGGCAGTTCCGGGGATTTCTAGAACGCCACTGTGCCTTCTCCCACACGCTGACATGAGCCGGTCGGTTTTCTTGGTCCCAGTCTTACCAGGAATTTCAAAGCACAGCTAGGACCATCCACGGCAAGGTTCTAAGACAATGCAGGAGTCACGTGGCTGGATTCCATGGACCCACACGCGCTGACCTGAGGGCCACCTGCACACTAGCCGTGGGCAAACACTAGGGGGAGTGGGAGGCAGCCTTCGCCCTCCCAGAGGCTAGGGCAGCACACACAAGGCAGGCTCCTGGGAGCTGGGGCAGCGGGGCACCTCTTGCAGGAGGGGCAGGAAGGTCCGCCCGGACCACAGCCTGCAAATGCCGGAAGCCAGACTGGAAAGGCAGCCACAGACCAGAGCACAGCCCCCAGCACTGCAGCATGGGATGGGAAGCCAGGTCACAGGGTCCCTCCTCCCAGAGCAAAGGACGCTTTCCGCAGGCGGGTCACAGGCAAGGCCTGCTGACGGCAGCCTCGGCGAGGAGGGCAGGCGGTGGTTCCAGGTCTCAGCGGCTCTGCATCCAGACGGCTGCGCGAATCTGTCCGTCTAGGACGAGTCTGACTCGTCCTGCTTTGTCTGGGGAGGTTCTGGGGAGACCGAGGGAGGGTGTCTCCCCGGGGCTGCTCCATGTCCGCCGCTTCCAGATGCTTGCGGTCCACCTGCGCAGGCGTGTGCAGCCGGCCGCAGTCCCAGCCGCAGGTTCCGAGTGACGCCCCAGCCCTCGTGTGAGATGCGCTCATTTCACGGCGGACCCGCGCGCGCACTGAACGGCCGGTGGCGGCGGGAGCAGACGAGAGCGCTCCTCACAGCCCCGGCCTCTCTCCCTGTTCCCTCCAGTCGCTTCTTCTCAGAAGAACACCGGCTTAGGAACCACTGCTTTTGCTGCTTCTGCATCGCTGGCGAGGTGGACTTTATCGGATGTGCAAACTAGCAGCACCCTGAGATCAGCGCTGCGAAGACAATTCAGAGAGTCCGAGCTGGTCTCTGTCGGTGTGAAACAGCCAACCGAACGTCAACAGCAGGTGGGACCTGAGACCTTGTGGAGCCAGACGTACGGACGTGTCTGGAATGAACGTCCCGTAAGGAGGACAGTCGGGGGGCAACAGCCACATCACAGCTGTTTCCGACTTGGGCAATGGGGACTGGGAACAAGGTGTCAGCCAGGCAGGCTGCTCTCTCTGCCACACACCCCTCCAAGGACGCCCAGGACAGCTGGCCAGGGCGCCGGAGAGTCCTTGGCTGGACCATGGCCACAAGCTGACCGCTACAGGTGCACCTGGGAATCCCACCGCGCACACCTTTGTCAGCAGGAAGGTGGGCCGCACCCTGGACGGCTGCTCTGGACATGGAAGATGAACGGGCGGCGATGCCGCGAAGCTCCGAGGCCCGGGTTCTTTCTCATGACCCCTCCGTTTGCCATCACGGTGCCCCTGAGGCTCATATTTAAGTCCACAGAACAGGCGGCCCGCCGCCCAGACTGGGGCCCAGCCAAGTGTCCTAAAGCCATAAGACGCTCGTACGTAGCCCCCCGGCCCCCAAGAAATTAGGCACTCGGGGCTTGTGCATGTACAAATTTTAGGCACGCCCGAGGCTCGAAAGTCCCTTCAACGACTTCCCTCTGGTGCGGGGGCGTCGGGGGGGGGGGTTGGGGGAAGCCTGTGCTTGAGAAGTGACAGGCCGAGCTGTGGGCCGGAGGGCCCAGGGCTGGGGACGAACCGCAGAAAGATACTCCCAGGGGTGAGGCCACTGAGCTGGGGAGACCACAAGGGCTGGGAACCAGAGGGTCTTGGGCAGAGTGTGAAGAGGAGGAGTCTGAAGCAACGGTGACCCGTGGGACGTGACAACTCGGGGCTGCCACCCCGCTGAAGGGCCTCGCTCGGGACCTTGTGCTCGCAGAGCCCTGCCTGGAGTCCACGGAGGCCGCACAGGCGTCTGCCAGCCTCACACCAGCCCCCCTGGGTGCTGCGGAGCCCACTGGCCCCAGTTCACGACCGGCAGCCCGCCCCTCCCAGCTCCCCTCCGAAGCTCGGCCACGGAAACAGGGCTGACAAAGGGGGGGCGACAAAGGCCCTGCCGCCTGTCGGTGCACGACTAGGCCCGGCCCTTCGGGATTCAGCCGCGCCCCCGGGGGCCGGGCGCCTGTCTCCACGGTGCTGGCTCCCAGGACGTGCGCACGGACTGAGCTGCGCTTTGAAGCGGCACCGGCTCTTGCTGGCCATGCGATTACGTGACGAAGCCCCAGGGTGCTCCTTTCCCGCATTCCAACCACACCCACGCGCACGCATCACAGGGGGATGGGCCTGGCAGGAGCGAGGCCCGTCGTGGGGCGAGGCCCGGGTGGGAGGGCGCAGAAGCACTGACTGTGACCGCGTAACCCGGGCGCCCACCCGCCCTCGGGCGTCGCCTGATACAGGAGCCGCCGCTCCTGTTCTTCTCCTCGGCCACGGGCGGCAACGGTCCCTGGGACAGGCCCGGGCTCGGACGGTGAGAGTCGGGCGCCTCCCAGGGGTTCTTCAACCAGACCTCCCTTTTAAGTGCTCGCCGAGTCCAGCAAGAAGAACGTTCCGGTTCCAGTTCTCTCTCCCAAGGACACTGAGCAGCCAGGTCGGTAACCAGGCCATGCTCTCTGATGGGGTCTCAGGAGAACTAGGCCATGGAGGAGGGCGGCCTCCCCGTGGAGCGCGCCCCGTGAAGGCCGCACTGCGGTGGGGACTGATGGCAGCCGCGGGGGCGGGGGGCTGGAAGCCTGGGCGGCACCAGCCTTGGCTGGCCTCCTGGGACGGGCGCTATGTCTCTGATTCGGAGGCCACCTGACTCGGGTCCCCAAATCACCCAAAATGCGCAGTCAAGAACCCCGATCTGGGAGGTGCCCCCACCAATGTCAGGAACAGGCCGGCGACGCCGACCAAGCCCCCGGGTTGTCACATGGCTCTAAGACCAGAAAGGGGGGGGGGTGCCCCTTGTCACCTACCATGTTGGGAAATATAGAATTTATTTTTAAGGAGGATGTTCAATGAGGGGGCAGGGGGAAAAGCCCCCCAGTGCAGTGCCAGAGGGGAGAGACCGATACTCTCCCCTGGAATTTGGCGCGAACCCCATGCCATCAAAGCACAGCGCTCTTCCACTCGTGAGGCCGACTGCTGGGAGCCCGTCCCACCGAAAGGGACATGGGCCCAGCGTTGCCCAGAGACAGTGTCCGGTCAGCCAGGCGCCTCTGCGGGACGGACAGGCTGCGACCACCAGGGCTGGGGGTGCGCAGGCCTGCTGATCTGCGGACATGGGAAGGTGGCACATTCTGCCATTGTCTAGGCGTGGGGACCACAGGCAGCACCCCCCGGGGAGGGACCGCACGCTCTGGGAGGAGAGGCACGCAGCGGCTGCGGGGGTACCCCCAAAATGCTGGCGGTCATGTTCTCCAGGAGGCTTTCTGGGGGCGATTTTCATTTTCTTCGATGCGTTTATTTCTAACATCTGGTCAGTAACTGTGCAATTTTAAGAATATTTGAGTTTTTAAATGAAAAGCTTAACACAGTGACAGAACCAGCTGACCAGCTAACATCACGTGTTCAAACCTGTACACTGATCTGCATCAAGACCGCCAACATGTGAGGGCACGGGACGTGTGGCCTCGAAACCCACACCCATGTCCGGAAGGTGTCAGGGCTGTCTAGAGAAACTCAGTGTGGCTGCGAGGCCAGCGGCACCCGCAGCGACGAGGTGAACTGGTTTTCATCTGCTTCACGTAAGCCACCGAGGGAATGACTTTCACCGACACCCGGAGGACAAAGCCCCCCCTCCCCACACACCGGGCATGCGCTCCCTCGACGAGCTCCCCGGTCTGGCCTCAGCTGGGATCCTAGGCAACTGCCTCCCCCCGCCCCCGTCTGGGTTTTCAGGTGGGTGGTCTCTCGCCCCCTTTCTCTTTCACTGCTCGTGCCTGTCTTTTCGCGCCTTCACAATTTTACTTCATCCGCGCCTTCTAGTGACGTTCTCCGTAGCCTCGGTGAGGGGGCCGCCAGGTCTCACACAGCGAGGGGCACGTCACTCATCTCATGCCGGAGCGGGACGTGACCTTCGGGGAGCGCCCCACCCCCACCCCCACCCCCACGCACGCCGTCGCCGGGAGCGGGTGCCCGCGCAGGGCTCCCAGGGGCCGCACTCACGTGCAAGCTGGGGTGATAGGTCAGCACGCCGTTGTCGCACAGGGTGACGTATTTCTTCTTCCACTCTTTGTTCAGCGATTTGCCACTTCGCTTCAGCAGCATGCCCTACGAGAAGGGGACAAATACAAATTAACGAAGTGTAATTTTTTTTAAAAGTTAGGCACATGGGTAATTTTAAGAGTTTTAAACTTTCATCTAAGACTTCGCTGTCTTCAATGGGAATAGCGCTTATGTTCACAGCCTGGTGGTTTGGCTCCCCCGCGTTGAACATCTAAACGCGTGAAACATCAGCCAACCCCTCTGCTGCGGGTGCAGGTGCAGAACTCGACCTTGCGACGCTGAGCAGTCACAGCTGCAACACGACCCCCGTGTGTCACACGCCACGTCACGCCTTCCCTCTCCCGAGCACACGTGCCATGCCCGCAGGCATGTTTTATTTAAAAAATAAAATAAAACACAGCTAAATTCCCTTTTCTGAAAGCAAGACGTTAATGATATTCTTACCTTGCGATATTTGCAAACGAGAACATTTCATTTTACAGGTTTTCGTGCCAGACTTTGAATTCATTAAAAATGAAATTCCACTTCCAAACACAGCCGCAGCATTTAACAGATGAAATGTGTGGAGTTTACTTAAACCCCTTTTTAATGAAAGTAGATTGAGGGCTTCTTGAAAAGCACCGGAACTTGGATGGGAACACCGCGGAGGCATGTTTGCCCGACTTCCCGAGATGGCTGATGAGAACTCCCTCCGGTCCGCAGCCCCGGTCCCCAGCAGGCCACCGCCCTGTGGGGGACGCCGCAGCCCGATAGCCGGCGGCGCCGAGCTCCGCACTTCCTCCCCCGCTGGGGCTTCATCCCGCCGCCCAGCTCTGGCAAGGTCCGACGGAGCTCCCGCCTCCGGAATCTCCCGCCTCCTGCCCAGGGACCTAATGGGAAAGGAAGGCCTGGCTTCCTCGCTCTTCCTCTTACTGCCCAGGCACAAACTCACAAGGTCATGGTTACAGATGAGAAAGCTCATGACCGGTGCTTGTTAATTCTCCGGGTCGGAGGCGGAAGGGGCGCTGCGGGTGTGGCACCGGCTCCTCGGACCGCCCACTCCCGCTCCCTCCAGAAGCGCAGCACAGGAAAAAGGCCAGCAATTCGATGTGACATTTCAGTGCCAGTTCCAACCAAGGACCGGTATCGCAGCAGCACCGCCTCTCACACCAACCCCCACGGACAGAACGGACGGCGAGCCGGCATGGGGCTTTTAAACATTGCCTCTGGGGGAATATTTCAAGGTTTGAAGCAACTCGCTGTAAGCCGTTGGCAGGTCACTTTTTGTGGAAGTTGTTCTCTTTAAAAAACAAGCACATGGCAAAGCAGGGCATCGCCTGATTTCTGAAAACCCGAACCACTAGCAACCTGACACAGCGCCGGGACCCGCCGCGCGCACGTGGCCAGAGGAAGGGGTTGGTGGCAAACCGAGGGGCCCGAGTTCCGCTGCGTGAACAGGTGAGAATGCATGGGCCGTGGCTGCCACATGCGTGGCGCGGTAATAAATATGCAGTTGTGAAATTCATTCAACTGCCCCCCCACCCCGGCCCCAGGAGCACTGCTGAAGTTTTTATTATTCTTATTTTTTAAAAGGATTTTATTTACTTATTTATTTGAGAGGGAAAGGAGGAAGAAAGAGGGAAACACCAATGTGAGGTTGCCTCTCGCACACCTACTGGGACCTGGCCCGCAACCCAGGCGTGTGCCCTGACTGGGAATCAAACCGATGTCCCTTTGGTTTGCAGGCCAGCGCTCAATCCACGGAGCCACACCAGCCAGGGCAGCATTGCTGAGGCTTTTAAATTCAGCTCATCTAATCCGCGCACCAGCTCTGCTGTGGGCCCACATCCCTCACCACCCGTGCGGATGGACTTCCACCACCACCACAGCCAGTCACTGCGGGGTCACTGGGGCTGCAGAAAGCCCTGCCCCCCTCCAAAAATGCAGGCCGCACCCCCCAGCGCTCCGTGTGGACGGCTTGCAGGCGCTGGCACAGGCAAACCTCACAACATGCGCCGTCTCTGCGCCAGGGAGGTGCCCGACCGCGAGGGGATGCGAGGGGATGGGAGGAGATGACATCAGCTGGGAACTCCTGTCGGCGGCTGCGCCCTGGTGCAGGGGGACGGGCTGCCTCGGTGACGGCCAGCCTGAGCCTTGGCCACCCTCACTGACGCCCACAGTCCCTGCGGAGGGCCAGCCCTCTGGCTGCCTGGCGTCCTGGGAGCCGTGTCTCCACCCCCAGACGTGGCCCCGCTGGGTTTGTTACCCATCCCCTCTCGGTTCTCTGAGAAGACCGGGGAGATGGAGCCTCGGCTGCCCTGCCCCCGTCACAGCTGTCCGCCTGAGACCGAGCTGAGCCCGTGAAAGGGCTTTCCCCTGCACGGCCTGCACGCCAGCACGCGTCGGTGCCTGTCTCAGCCTGCCACACGCCCTCTGTCCCTCGCTCCCCACGCAACAAGGCACAGCAGAGTCACCACGGCCCCTGGACACAGTTGGGACCCAGCCATCCCGCCCCTGTCTTTCATGCCACCGCACTGGGCTGCTGGCCCTCCTGGTGGACAGAGACCACCGTGGGTCGCCGCCTGGGCCCGGCCTCAAGCCTGCAGTCCTGACCCACCAGCTCTTCCTTCCAGAGCACAAACACCAAACCTGAAAGGGGCCAGGATGCGGCAGCCACCTCCAGCCTGGTGTCCCCACAGGGAGCAGTGAGCCTCCATCTCCGTGGTGACAGAAGGTCTCGTCTTCTGCACTTGCAGTAGGAGACCAGTGCCCACCCCATGTCAGCAAACCCCAAGGCGCTCCGCCCAACACGGAAGTGACGGAGAAGCCCCAGGAATGGGGCAGTGGCAGCTGCTGGGAACTGGAGGGGGCTGGACCGGCTGGTGGGTCAATCACTTCAGCTCGGACACACAGGGCCAGGCGTTCTGTGCGGGGCCCTGGACTGTGTGATATGGTGATGGCACGGAATGCAGGATCCCTGCGCCTGTCACCAGATGTCCTTCTCCAGAGAAGGAGAAGAACGACGGCTTCTCGCTGGAAGTCACTGGCAACAGGCTGCCACTGTCTGCACGCAGCTCAGGCCAACCTAGACGGAGCGCGGTCACCAGAGGCGGGAGCAGGCACCGCAGGCGCTGGGCCCCCTGTGCTCTTACACGGACGGCAGCCGTGCACCGACCCATGCTCCTGAAGGTTGGTCCCAAGAGCCCGGCCTGTGGAGGTCGTGCCCACGGCCCTCTGACCTCAGGGTGTTCCTCTGTGCCTGCCGTGGGGGCCTGTAACCGGGGGTGAGCCAGCACACCTGGCGGAGCTGGCAGGTCGCACAGTGCCTCTCCACCCGCCGCAGAAAGAGCCCATCGGAAATAGCCCGGTGAGACGGAGGCCCCGGTGCGCGGCATGCAGCCGGGGCTTCTGGGGCTGCAGCCAGAGAGACTTTTGTAATCGGAGGTTCCACTAGAGACTCAGAAATAGTGTCTGTGGATGGAAACATATTAGCTTCTGCTTTTTTTTTTTTTAAACTTGCTTCAAGTAATTCTGAACACTGATTTTTTTTTTTTTTTTAAAGAGCGTTTGTACTAAGAGAGAATCACAGAATGTCAGAGTCTTAAGGAGATGCCAGGAGCTCAACCACTGCATCGTGATGCCCGAGACGAATAGTTTCACGTGGTCCCCTCCGCCCACTTTCACCCGACCCTGCCCGAGCGTCCCTGGGTCAGCGGGCCAGTGGCTAGGGACGGCCTGAGCACCGGAGCAGGGGTCCACCGCCCCCCAGTGGCCGACCCTGGTCTGTACGCTGGTGCCGCACCGAGAGTTGGCACCTCTCCCCAGCATGTCCTTGAGTTCTGGGAGCAAGGAGATGTCCTGCCACGTGGACACACGGCCACGCCTCCTCCAGGTCCCGGACTCTTCCCAGAGCAAAAGCGTCCAGTTCTCCGCCACCTTGCGCCTCTCCTCTGAACACAGGGTCCCCCACAGTGCCAAGGGGAGGGGGTGAACCCGTCACCCCCCCCTTGGGGCAAATTTCTACCAATGCAACCAGAACAGCTCCCCACTGCCTCAGACCGAGCCCCCACGCTCCCGCCCTCCCTTGCACACACACACGTTGCACTCAAAGTGCCCCAAAGGTGGAAAACCCTGGCAGGAGCTCATCTCACTTCCTGACGGTGACGAGGCCCCGGTCCCAGGAGCTGGAAGGTGACAGAGGCTGGAAGCTCCCTGCCTGAGACACACAGCGGGCAGCTCCCCTCGGCCAGCGGGAACGGCCCTCGAGACTAAGTCTCCTCGACCCCGTGAACCCAGGGCGACGCCGCGCGGCGGAACGTCACCACACCCTTGGTCTGCCCTTCAGATGCCGCTTCGGAACACGAGCAAGCAGACCCCCGTTTGCACTCGCTTCTCACCGGCCCGCCCGCCGCCGCAGTGCAGACCTCAATCTCAGTGAGCGCTTTGCTCGACTCCCGTGGGGCGTGCCTGCCTATTTCTTAAAAAATCGTTTTTTAAATTTGAAAACAGCACTGGGCTCGCTGTGAGCTGGGCTGTCTGACAGCCTTACGGATCGATCCACTGCAAGCTTACAAGGTCTGCAATGGCAACAGCCAGGACCATCCCTGTTTTACAGAGGCGGCCACTGAGGCACGGAGCTCACGACCCCTCCCCATGCGCACCGCCAGCCTGGCCCCTGGCCTCCGGACGCTCCCAGCACCCATGAGTCGCGGAATCCATGCCCCGGGCCACTTCAACGGACAGAAGCAGCGCAAGCGCTGCCTGCCCGCACGGAGCTGAAACCTGCAGCGATCCGGGCGGCTCCGGCCCGGCTCCAGCGAGCTCCGGTCCAGGAGCTGCGTGGGGTTTTGTCCATGGTCCTGAACCCCCGAGGTGTGAGAAATCATAAAATAGCCTGTACCGCTAAGAGAGTAAACACCACACAGCACAGACACGGAACCAGGCAGCTGGCTGCGGTGGAGGGGCAGTGAGGAAAATGCCACCTGAGGTTGGAGACAGGTTGCACTGTGCTCCGGCCAGCAGGACGGCCTCAGGCCTGCTGCCCACGGGAAGTGCAGCATCCTGGGTGCCGGGTGAGCCTGTGGACGCGGCTGGGATTCCCGAGAAGACTTGCAGCTGCTCTGGGAAGCCTAGGACGCAGGGGTTTCCAAGTAGGATTAGAGAAAATGCGTCCAATTTAAAAGCCTTGCTAGGCTGGACCCCGAGAAAACTAGTCCCTCACCCCCAGCTGCTCCTGCGGGAGCAGGTCAAACCCAGGGGATGTCAGCAGTGCGACCTCAGAATGCAGAGCCCACCAAGGGTCTGGGGGTGGGGCCCCCTCTTGAGAATGCAGCGAGGTTGCAGGCAGGGCCTCGTGGACCCCTCCCACCAGAGACGACATGTGAATCAGAGGGAAGGCCTGGACCGGCCTGTGTCTGACGGAGTGGACAGTCATCTGATAGGACACCCACGAGAGTTTTAAAGGAATGACACCGCATAGGACTAAAGGGAGCAATGTTTGAAAAGAACCTTTCTACTTGGTGCCCTTGACCTTGGTGCAGCGGGAAGCAGGCTGAGGGAGCCCTGCGGTTGTGAAAATGGGTCCTGTCTCCATGGAAACGCAAGGACGCCCCTCCCCCACCCCTGGAGCAGCGCACACCCCCCATGCCCAGGAGGTGGGTCAGAACAAGTGCCCGCTGGGCTCAGAGGGGCCTCGGACCAAGGGCCTCCCGTCCGTGCCTGTGCGGGCACCTGCAGTGCTGCGCATGTGTGCATGTGTTCACGCCCGAGAGAACGTGTCTCTGCCGGACGTGGCGGAGAAGCCTAATCCCCAGGGGCCCCTGATATCGAGGGTGGTCCCAGACTTCATGCTGGAGCGGAGCACTGTGACGAGACTTCGAATCTGGGGATGGGGTGAGGGTGGTCTGCTGGTGGGCAGGCAGGCTGAGTGGCCAGTCTCCGGAGATGACCCTCAGCCACACAGTTCCTGGAGTGGTCCTGGCCCCCAACTCCACGTAACCAACGAGACACAGTCAGACCGCGCTGGGCCCACTCTAGCTGAAGCCCTGGGCCCGGCAGCTCCTGTGTCCGTGCCCTGGAAGCCTCAACAGCCCGCAGGGAGACCGAGGGTCCTGCTGCAGAGACTGGGAAGAGAGAGACCCATCCGGGGGCCTTGGGGGCAGGACCGCCGCTGGCCTGCAGGTGAGCGAGGGTGTGGCCCTGGGCAGCAGCACGAGCTGTCCCCGGGGCGCCGGGCCCGCGCTCCCGGCTCTCGGAGTCCTGAGCAATAATGCAATGGCCACCGTTTTAAACCGCTGTGGCTTGGGCTCATTACCAGTGACGAGAGCATCGCAGCAGGAAGAGCAGGGGCACCGATCACCTGTCGCCTGACGCCACGCCGCCCCTGTGCATCGTTGCACCCCCACCGCAGACCCATGGACGGCCTTTAGTTGTTTGCGCAGAAAGACACGTCAGGGCTCTGTGACATCCCAGCCACTCCTCTGGCCTTACTCGGAAGCCGCAGATGGCATCCATCAGCCACCACCCAATTTACCGGTGCGTCAGAAAGTCTACGGCTTTAAGGGTCTGCAACCAACACACCAGACTCAAGGCAGGCACTTCTTGCTTCTTTGCTCAGGGAACTTTTTCCGTGGCGGAGCAAAGAGCGGAACTGTCTGCCGGCTGCAATCTCCGTATTAGTGATGTGTAGTCCTTGCCTAGTCCCAGGAGGTCACCGAGAGCCAAGAGCAATGTGAAGTGTACAAGCTTTAAATAACTTACAAAGTTAACGTAATGAATGTAAGTGCGGCCTGAAATCCATCACTCAGGGCTCGCCGCAGCCCCGAGCTGTGATAAAACACCACTCATAAATTTATATTAAACCTCTGCTCGATAGCAATTATTTACCAACAAAGATTCACTGATGCACTGGGGACCGGGGGTCTTTACCCGGCAGATCAGTCTTTGTTTCGCGTGTGAGGGACCGGCTCGCGTCGGCCGTCCGAGAGAGCCTCGTGACATGGGGGTGCGGGGGACGCTGAGTGGCCGGTCCTGCATGGCGAGGGAGCCGTGGCGGCTGCGGGCTGCCCACGTAACGGTCCGCTCACGGCCCGGCGCGTGCACGGAGTGCGGCGCTCGGAGCCGCCTCCGGAGGCGGCGTTTCTCATCTGCTGTCGCAGCCACCGGGGGCCACGCTCGCCCACGCACTTGCCCGGGAGCCGAGGATTTAGCAGGGATACAAATTGGATTGCCCCGCTGCCCTGGAGGAGCGTCGACAGCTGCTTAATTACCAAGTTTCAAAGACAATAGTTTTTTTCCATGGTTTAAAATAGCCACAGCAGATCGGAAATATTTAAGGCTTCTCCTTCATTCAAAAAAAATGAAAAATAAAACCTGACGTTTGAGTCCCTCTTCAGCTGTAAAGAACGCCCGTTCGTGGTTGCCCGGCGTCTCAGGATTCGCGATCTTAACACTTTGGCACGGATTCTCCTGGCAGCAGGTAAAGAGATGAGGCTCTAAAATGCCGCAGAGGAAGGCTGGCCTCTCTGGGACCCAGTGTTCGGACACCCGTCACTCGACTTCCACATCTGCAACTTTTATTCTGATCAGGGTTTTTCCTGGGTCATGTGTTAAACTTGTGGCTTACTTATGCTTAGTTGACTTAAAAAAAAAAAAAAAACAAAAAAAAACTCCACAACCTAGAGAAGTGTATTTGGGTGGATGTAGGTGGGTGGCGCCCCATCTCAGGAGCCTGGGGATGCCGGGGGCAGTGGGGGGGAATTGGTACACAGGACAGAGCCAACTCCCCACCTCGGAAAACGGTCCTTCTCCCCCAATTCCCCGCTCTTCCAGAACCAAAGTATTCACCCACTCCTGCTCCTTCACCACGCCAAGCTGTCCCTCCCACATAACAAACACACGCTTTCTCAAGCACACGCCTGGGCCCAGGGGAGTGCAGATTCACTCACTGGAGTGACTGTTGGGGTGGAAGGTGGCGTCTGCACAGCCTCTCAGGGTGGGGCGGGGTGGGCAACCCTCCGACACCTACATGGGGGTGCGGGTGTCCCACCGTGAACACAGCACTGCAGTTCCCTTTCCCCGGGAGCTCCGCTTCCAGCCCCCTGTGCACGGGCTGCTGGCATCGGGAAGCCTGCAGCCGGCCCTGTGTGGGCTGTCAGCAGGCCCCATCTCCTGCCTCTGCTTGTATATGAAGTTTAATCGGAACACAGCCATGTTCGTTGCACACGTGTGTGGCTGCTCTTGCTTTCACCCCGCCCAGGGCAGGGGTCCGCAGCTGCAGGCAAGACCAGCCGCCTTGCAAAGCCTCAAGTGCGTGCCCCCTGGCCCTGCACAGGAGACTGCCGGCCCAGCTACAGGATCCCAAACTGCGCGGAAGCAGTCGGGTGCCACCGACTCGACCTACCATCGGCAAATCCTGTTCATTCTCGCTGGAATCCCCCCAGCTCCCTGCACCCTGGTGAACACCCCCCATCAGTCCTCAGCTGTGGGTCACCACTGAGTTACGCCCCATCCCCGCGAATTCCCGTGTTGGCATCCTCACTCCCAGCACTTCGGGGCGTGGCTGTATGTGAAGATGCACCTTCGAAGAGGTTGCTGCGGTTAGAGGTGGCCCTGATCCAGGGTGACAGGTATCCCTGGAAGAGGAGACAAGGGCACAGACGTGGAGGACGGTGGCATCCACAATCCCCAGAAGAAACCACACCTGCCGACACCTTGGCCTCGGATGCCCAGCCTCCTGACCAGGGCTGTGGCGCGGTGCACTTCCGTTGTTTGAGCCCCGGCCAGTGGCCTGAGCAAGTCCTGACTGCTGCAGCCCCACACACGGCGCCCCCTCAGCCCCCTGGTGGCACCCAGAACAGGAGATGGGGCGAGGCCTGGCTTCCCCACACACGTCCCATAGGCTCCCCCTGCGTCACACGTGTCTGCAGCTGTCACTTCCCCACTTGCCCGAGTCCTTGTGTCTCATCCCTACAGGATGTCCTTCCCTCGGTATCTGCTGGGCACCTTAAACCCAGCACGCCCCAGCCAGCCACGGCCAGCACCACCCCGGACCGGGAGCTCCGGGGGCCGAGTGTCCCAGCCGGCTCCGGCTCGCACGCCCGCATAAGGTCCCCACACAGGGTTAGTCCTGAGAGGGTTATTCCAACGTGTAGATAGCGCTAGTTCTCAAATGCCCCTCCCCCCACTGAATCAAAGCATCTCCAAATATCGAAGCAATCCACTGACAACCCTAAAAACCAAGAAATCAAAAAATAAAAAAAAGTGGGAGGGAGTGACATCCTGCCACTCAATTAAAATGTCCCAAGGCAAACCCAGATGCCAGATGTAACAGAGAGAAAGCCAGTGTGACAAGAAGAGACCATGGAACCCCGTAGGCACAGCGGCTCGGGGGTCAGGGTGCAGAACACGCCCTGCCGGGAAAGAAGCGGCTGGGGAGCAACCAGTGGATGAAGGCCGAGCAGGCGGCACCCGTAAATGGAGCTGCGGATGGGAAGAGGACCTTCTGGAATCCCTGCCGTTTCGCAGACAATCCGGCCAAGGGCAGGAGGTGAGCGAGGACGCCCACACCCGCGCGTGACGCCAGAGGTGCCGATGCCGACTGGCCCTCTGGCTCCCAAGGAGCACTTACCGCTCTACCGGCAAGAGGATGGTCCCAGGCAACGTCTCTGCGTCCCGCACAGGAGAAGACGGAAGGAGCGGGGCCTCTTTCATGAGGGTGGGACAGAGTCATCCAACAAGCCCACTTGGCTTTCTCCATAAAATGAAAGGCCCACGTTTCACGTTCACCAATAGCTTATTGACTTGGATATCCTGCGTGTGTCGGCTCTCCCCTGCACGGCAGAACGCTGACTGTTCTCCGTGAACGTCTCGATCTGACCGCTGTCACCTTCAGCCGGTCTCCCCGAGCCCCGTCCGGCGGGACATCGCCAGCACGGAACCGCGCGAGCCGCCTCTGACACGCGCCATCAGCCACAGCGCCTCCTCCGCGCCCTGCACCAATCCCTTTTTGCGTGTGTTTCGCTTTTACCTTTCTTGAAATATGTAGAATATGCCCAAAATGTTCTTTATTTTCTTCCATCTTCAATACCAAAATGGCCATTTTTTTCAAATGCACACAGCCATGACAGTTGTCACAATATAATCTAACAAAATTGTTTCGAATGAAGAGAAAGACAACTAAGCGCTACTAGAGCCGTCACACAAAACCACCTAAACGAACCTTCGGGCCAACCCAGCAAACAGGAACCGAAACGCCAAACTGAGAGGAGAGCTCCCTGCAACGCACAATCGCGTGCTCGTTTTCGAGGCATTTAAAGCTGAGCGACCGAGCTCCTGGCGCTGGTCGCTGTGACGATGGCATCCCGCTTACCACAGGCCCGGCCCAGGGCTCTGGGTGGTGGCAGAACCGCGGGGCAGCCCCGCCAGGCACCGTGGGTCTGCTCACCGGAGAGCTACGGCGTGCCTGCCCTGGAGGAGGGAGACAAGAGGCGTGTGGACGGGTGAATGTGTCCACTGATGACCGCTGAGCACCTACTACGAGGGGCCCGGTGGCCCTGCCTTCCTGGGGGGAGGACACAGCATGCCCAGTGGGTAGGAAGATGGGCTCCATGTAAGAAGGGCGGTAAGGCATGGAAGGGGTTCCAATTTGAAAGAGGGAGGGTCAAACTGGGTCCCCTCCCATAGCCATCCGGGAAAGCCCTGGCCCCCAGCGCCTTGAACTCACTGCGTGCCAGAGAATAACCGCAGTCAGCGGCCTCCCCACACCCTCCCCGATGGAAAACCTCCGGCAAACTCACCCATGGCGCTGGGATGTAAAGTCCGCGAACGGTCGGTGGACTCACGTGACCAGTGTACGCGGCTCTGCCACCAAGGCGACGTTTCAATTTTCTGTCTAGTTTAAAGGGATCCCATGGGGCCAGCAGGAAGCCTCCTTAACTTAAAAAAAAAACCCACCAAAAAACAACAGTAATATCTGCCTCTGCAGCCCCCCCAGAGGGCCCCTTGACCACAAGCGGAGGCTTTTCTCCCAGCGTCCTCCGCTCCCGGGGGGCGGGGGAGGGGGGTCTCTAACCAGCTCCCTCGTGACCCCTCCTCCCCTTGCTGGTTAGTCATATTTCTGTCATTCCGCCGGCTGTAGGGTACAAAGGGTTACCCTGTAATTGAGCTGTCAGTGTCTCCAGCGATCCCATAAAGCCCCGATTACGCTCGGCGGGGTTAGTGACACACTGGTTATCGCTGGTGCCCTATTTGCGGAACCCAAACCTGCGCCACACACAGGTCAGCTGACCTGCGCGACCTCCCTGTCATTAGCCGCGTCTCTTCCTACCTCACCGCTGAGAAAATCACACGGCCCCGGCTTCAAAGCGCCGGCCAGGACTGGATTCGACCAGGAGCTAATCACCCACAAATCCAGCTCAAATGGCAATAATTGGCTAAACTGCTCCCCTCTCCAGAGCGCAGCAGTAATTTGGGATAATAAAGAAAAGAATTATTCAGCTAACTGCCCTGAAATGTATGCTTTGTGACCGGCACACTTCACATTGTAATAATGATGGACGCAGAACGCGGTTTAATACCATGTCAGCCGAATAACAAGCCCAAGAACAATGGTGGGGAAGGAAGGGAGCCATTGGGTTTGCTCCCCTTAGCTGTAAGAAAGCACCACGGTGACACCAAGTGATGCTGAGGACAGTCACACTTCTCGTTCGGTCCGTCCGGGCTTAGTGAGTCCCAACCAGAGCCAAACGCATTCTCGACACAGGCGGGGAAAAAAGCGACAAAGCCAGTCCGTGCCAGGATCCTGAAACAGTGACCCCAGCAGCCTGAAAACAGCCTCCCCCACTGAAAGGACAGGAGAGAAATGGAGACCATGGAGGAACTGCCGGGACCCAGGGCTCCCCCCTTCTTGGCGCCGTGACCTCGGGACCGCCTCGGTTTCTTCCCTGCCGCCCTGCCTCTTCCTGTCACCAGATATCGGCAGCAGAGATGACAGTATCCCCACGCAGCGGCTGCGGGCAGCACCCCTCAACGCTGACCGCCCCCAGGGACCCGGCCTCTGAGGGGCGGAGCCACTCCATCCCCTCCAGGCGCCTGCACTGGCCTCCTGCCCCTCTGCCCTGGAGGCCAGAACCGGTGCACTCCCTGGTCTGGAACCAGTTGGTGGAGCCTGTGAGATTCCTGCTTTAGTGAAAGAAAATTAAATTAAACTGAATTCAACGCCTGCCCGGGAAGCCAGAATGCCCAGGCACCCCAGCGGGTCCCGGAGGGAGGCCAGGGAGGGATGGGCCAGACCCCTCCTGTGATGGCGCACACATCACAGAGTACGAGCACTCCGGGCAAGGACACAGTGACACGCGGACACGGCCGAGAGAAAACCACGCAGTGGGAACCCTGCAACTGCGTCTTATTCAAGCAAGTGGCCCCGAAACCCAGCCATCACCAGAGAGACCATGCGCGCTCAGTCAAGTGTGTGAGAGCACCCCCGGCCGGGTGGGTCGGAGGGTTGCCCCCGTGCACCGGAAGGTTGCAGGTTCGATCCCCGGTGAGGGCACGCACCTCGATTGCTGGTTGGAGAGAACACAGGAAGCAACTGATGTTTCTCTCTCTCTCTCTCCCTAAAATCAATAAACATGCCCTCGGGTGAGGATTTAAAGAATAAAGTACATGTGAGCGGCGTGCTTGTGCCTGGGAGATGGACCACGCAGGGTCACAGGGAACGCACCGGGCCAGCCTTAGAGCAGGTCTGCACACCTGCCTGACCCACCAGAAGCCCTCTGCGTGGGAGCTTTGCCTTTTGTTCCCTCAGTGACACTTTCAAACACGTTCTCCCCAGGACGCACTCTGCCCTTCCTCCCTCCCGCCTCTCTCGAGACTCCTGCTCCTCTGCCCGACACCTGGGTGCCACCTTTGTGCAGAGCCGGCCGAGTGCGCCTTCCCCTGGGGACTCCGCTTGGGTGCGGTCAGCAACACACACGGGGGTGCCCCCGGCACTGCGTCAGGGGGGCGCCCCGCCCCTTCCCCCACCACCTCCCAGCGGGGTCTCCTCATTGGCCTTGGTGCCCCTTGACTGCACCTGCTCTGTGCACTGGGGTCACCACAAGCACTGGGTGACAACTGAGGGCACACACCGGATTTAGGAGGTTTCAGTGGGAAAAGATTTCTTATATTGATGATATGCTGAAATAATTAAACCATGGATATACTCGGTTACATAAAACATGTTATTGAAACTGATTTCACTTTTCTCCCCAAGTGTGTGTTTTTACTCTTTCTAATGCGGCCACCAAAGGAAAGCCGCCCTCTGCACGCCCGTCTGTAACATCTGACGGCCGAACCACATCAGACCCTCCGGCTGGACCCTCAGCTTCGGCCACCAGCTTACCAACGGCCAGCACCCTTCTCATCCTACCCGTGCTTGTCTGGTCTCCCGAAACCGGGCGGCAAGTAACCCGTGTCCACAGAAGGGCTGCGACCACGGCCGTGAATGCAGACGGTGTCACCAACATTGAACGGCGGTGCAGGCACCACCAGCAGAGAGACGGAAGCCCCGACCCCACACCCACGCCATCCATGGGCCTCTGAGCTCGTTGTCACCAGGGGCAGATGCCCCCGTGCGGCACGGCCAATGTGGTCACAGGCCGCACGTCCGTGGAGAGCCGACCTCGGGGGCCAGGTCGTCCCACACAGGTTCTCAATGCGGGACGCTCCTCCGGGAACAGGGGCCCTGCCCGCTGGGGGTCTCTCCCCTTGGGATGGACGTGCAGGTGTGGGCTCAGGTGGAGCGGCCAACAATGCCAACCTGCACTTGGGTCCCCACTGGGGACCTCCAGGAGGGCACCGTCCCGCGCTGTCCTCGGGGTGAAGAGCAGAAAAAGGTTTGTGTAAACAGCTACATTTCTGTTCTAGGCCAAGATGCTCATGGGAGGCCACCGCTAGGCGGGGGGCCCTCCTACGCCCTCAGCAGCTCTCCCAGTGCCACCGCAGCCTGTGTATGGACAGGCACCAGCGTGGGGACAGCCCAGGTGCGCAGAGGCAGCGTCACTCTGACGACAGGGACAGCGACCGCCACCACTGTTACCACTAAATTTCTGGGAAACCCAGCACCATCGGGAAATGATCGGAAACTGAACTAAGAAAACTGGGGTGGGGGAGAATTATAAAAACAAAGAGTCTAGTTGGTGTGGCATTCCGGGGCTGTGTGGGGGGGGCACCGCCCAGAGTGCCCAGGAGAAGGGCGCCCCCATGTGGTGGGGTCCAGAATGGCTCCCTTCCTCCTAAACCGTCCTTTTCCAGCCACATTACATCTGGGACAACGGGAGGACTTTTCTGCGGACTCCACTGTCGTCCCCGCAGCTTCGCTGGGCGGGGGCCGGCTGCTGGACATCGGGATCTCACAGACACACGGGCTTCTCAATGCTGGTGCGCGTACAGAAGGTCGGCGGGTTGCCCCTGGCGTCACTCCCTTCGGGAGCAGGGGCCAGCGCACCGCAGGCCATCGGAGGCTGCCTGCAGACAGCGATCAGCTCAAGTCTGAACCTACCTGGGACCGAAGAAGGGGGAGCCAGCATCGGCGTCACACCCCGAGTCACAGGCAGGGGTGACCTGGGGCACGTGCACAGGACACGCAGGTGACAGGCGCAGCTCAGACGTGCTGTCTGCCGACATCCTCTGGGAATGTCCCCTCTGCTCTGACTGAGCAGCTATGACAGGGACAGGCTGCTGTCACCCTCAACGAGCAATAGGTTTCTTAATTGGTGCCCATGACACCTTCCCAATATAAAAAATCTCCCTAAAATTCTTAGCAACAAAAATGTACCATGGAAATGAACGCATACAACAGGCCAAACCTTATTTCACGCCAAAGCCTTCAAACCTAAGACAGAAGAGAGGACAGAGACATATTTTAAAAAATCCTCCGATTCATCACATTAAAAAAAAAAATGACTCCAATGGCCTCATTCTGGAAGTTGATTGTTAATCAGGACAATTTAATGATGAAACACTGCAAATATTGTGTCAGCAAGTTAAAAATGGCCTTGTTGTTTCAATACAAGAATCACTTAGTACATACTATATATAAAGTATTGTATTTCATGCCCCATTTACTGTAACATATTAGTGGGTTCAGTCATCAAGTAACAATTGTTTCCTTGCAGGGCTCAGACACTGGGGAGGGGTGCGGGGGGAGAACAGCCCTCCGAGGTTCATGGGGCCGGCACGTGGGCACAGGTGGGGCACCCTTCATTCCATCGACCCGCCGACAATATTAAAGGAGACTTGACTTTGGGTGGTGGACATACACGCCACATACAGATGATGTATCACAGAAATGTATACTTGAAACCTACATAATCTTTAAAAAAAAGATGTTATTTATTTTTCAGAGAGGGGAAGTAGGGAGAAAGAGAGGGAGAGAAACATTGATCAGTTGCCTCTCACATGCCCCCAACCAGGGACCTGGCCCACGACCCAGGCCGGTGCCCTGACCTTCGGTTCACAGGCTGGCGCTCAATCCATGGAGCCACACCAGCCAGGGTGGGGCCTATGTGAGCTTACTAACCACGGTCGCCCCAGTAAATGTCATGGAAAAAAAGAACTGCATATGTACATTTGAGCAAATAATACGTTCTTGGTGAATATTCATCTTTCCAAATGCAACTAACCGAAGGACTATTTGACAGGCTGCTCCTCAACAAACTGTTTGTGATTACTCAGAGACGAGCTAGCAGGGCCGTCTTGGAATTTACCCGATTGATTCACCTCACCACCGAAATGCCAGAAATGGTTTTTAAGGAAAAACATACTGCAACAACTACCACCTCTCTGCAAAGAGATTCGAGATCTTTAATTATGAAATGTCCAACACCGAGAACAAGGCAGACAAGGATACCCATTTGTTGGGTTCCCTGTTATTTACCACTGTGCTAGAGAGCACTCATCTCTCTCACCGAGGGGAGGGGAGAAGGCGGGGGGTGCAGCGTGGACTGTAAACCTTCATGATTGGTAAAGGCAAACTCTCTTACGATGGTTCCATAAGCCACGGCCTTGCAGTAAAAACACACAAAACGCCACTGCAGCTCACGGCTGCAAGTCCTTTGAGAGAGGGTCACGAAGCGCAGAAGACACTTCGTGAGGACTTCCTGCAGAGCTCAGGAATGCAAGTCCCTTCTCGCCTTCACTGCCAGGGTGCTCGCGTTCAGTTGTGTCTACGAGTGAAGGTTTTCTGGTAAGAATGCCTTTTCCTTTGTGGCCAGGCACCCACCTGTTCATTGTTTTAATGAGTATCTGGGTTTCCTTCAGTGTGAGACATAACTTGGGAGACAAACAATTGAGAGGAAGGTTAGCCACTGAACTTCGCATCACTCAGGGCATGAGAAAGCAGTTAAGGGGCAGGTTTGGGAGGGAAAGGCCCCGTGGGCTTGATGATTCCAGCCCAGCTCCCTCTGCAGAGGTAGCCGAGGCAGCCACACAGGCCCGGCTCGCTGCGGGGCGTGCGCACGCTAGACCTGAGCTGTCCTAGGGTCTGAACTGACGGTTACTCCTTGCTGCCCAAAGCCACCTCTCTCCGGGTCTGAGGCATTTCAGGCTTTGAACCGCTTAAGCGCAAAGCTCCATGTTTTTCCTTCAAAGGGTGAAATTTGTTCTGCAGATAAAAGTAATGCCTTTGGGGAAAATAACTAAGGCATTCCGGACCAATCCAAGTCCCAGCGCCAGGCTACTACTGTATCAAGGTTCAGGTGGAAACCTTGTATATTTCAGGTAGAAGGAAATACAGGTAGAAACCAGAAGTGAGAACTCAAAAAAACAAAACAAACAAACAAAAAAAACCCTGCTCAGAAAAAATAGACTAGAAGGTATTCATTGACCTATGGTCCCATTTTAAAAGGGGCGGGAACAAAGAGACTTAAGGATTTCAGGGTGTGGCTCTAACAGGCAAGTAACCACCATTCTTCCCCGAGAACAAAGAATTATTCTCTGGTCTCAGCAAATAATGCCTCCCGCTTAAGTTCACGGAAAACTTCTCAGGGGTGGAGAGGGAGTTAACAAAAGAAACAATGTGTGTAAGGAAATGCAAGGTGCCCAGAGCCGGCTAATGGAGTTTGAGGCTGGCTTTAATTTTAATGAAGAAAGTCGCCACTAGCAACAAAGCTGTCAGCCGCCGCCGAGCACCATTAATAAAGACGGAGGCCACATTAGAACCCCACGTCCGTGCAAAAGGCTCCCCCGCTTCACGCTGTGCTAAATTGGCTGCCCAATTTTTCTTAAGTGTCCATTCTATTTAGAAGACAATTTATTAATTTTTGCCATTCATTGTCAGTTGACAGGCCATCATTTTGGAGCCCGAATTTTAGATGAAAACTAATTGAAAAGACTGGCAGTATTTATGAGGGGTATTATTTGTCAATTACAGCGGCAAATACTCCTTGCTGCCACCAACTTTGATGCCCGTGCGCTCTGGGTGTGAGGATGGCTGCGGCTGGCGTTAAAATATGAGTGGGTCTCCCCCGGCTCATCAGCTCATCAATTTCATGGGCAGGGAGGGCAGCCACCTTGCACGACCCTTCCGCAGGAGACAGATACGTTCCGTCCGACAAAGGCGAGGTGCACCTCGGGTCACGAGGGCGTGTCGCTGCGCACCGCAAACCGCATCCGCTGGGCGGTCATTCCCGTCCGCTGCTTTGTATCCTCGCCACGGAACAGTCAAGGTAGCTACGTGAAAGGTCTTAACTTTGTGCTGTTTTAAAATAACTCCCCCCCCCCCGCCAAATTATCAGATTTTAAACAAATTCAATTCATGTATGTGACCTGCCCGTTAATTCGCCAACTTGAAGGCTCAATATTTTTATTTAAAAAAAAAAAAAAAAAAAAAAGCCTCATCTTTCATAAGGAAAACGCTGTTAATCGGCACAAACATCCCACGAACTTTGCTGCTGGGAGTCTGGCAGATCTCTCTAAGAGCGCCGTGTGCGCGTGCCACGGCATTACCGTCTCATTTGTTAACTTTGCTACCGAAACCCTGGATAAAATGTGCGGCAGCAGCGAACAGAGACCGGCTCACCGGCTAAGGAAGAATTCAGGGAGCCGCCATGCTGCATGCCCAAGCCTCAGTTTCCCTTCTGCAGCAGTACTGACGACGGACTCTGTAGAAGTGGCTACTCAGCAGTCTGCGTTACATTCAATTTGAATTTATACAAGGTTAAATTAAAGGCGTTCGCAATTAAGATGAGCACTCCCCCAAAACGACGCTAAATTCAATGTTGCAGGTTGTGGCGTCTGTCGACTACCCCGTCCTCCGCCAGAACAAGGAGATTCCCTGAGACCCCCAGGCCGCAGTGCTGCGCAGCGACGCCCACCCAATAGAGCCACACAGTGGAGCGCGTGGCCCAGGTCACAAGGTGTGACTGGGGATGGGCGTCAGCAGACTTCCAGGGTCTTCAGCACTTTCCACTGGAAAGTCTGTCTCTACATCAATAGGTCCCCAAATGACTCCCATGCTGAGTCTCTGGAAACCAGTGACAGGCGCACATAGGATACGCTAGTCTGTCAGCCTCCCTGAGCCCGAGCCGACTGGCATGCCGAGGGGCTCCTCTGTGTCGCTCATGCATGGTGCACGCGTGCAGATGCAGGTGGGGTGTGTGCATGACACGCAGCACTGTTGTGTTCCTGTGCGCACCCACATGTGCAGGTGGGGTGTGTGTGTGTGAGGCACACAACACAGTCGTGTTTCTGTGCTCATCCATGCACGGTGCATGTGTGCAGACGCAGGTGGTGTGCGTGTCTGTGTGTGTGTGTGTGTGTGTGTGTGTGTGAGACACGCAGCACTGCTGTGTTCTTGGGTGCACCCATGTCCGTCTGTAGTTTGTTTCCACAGTGATAAGCCACAACAAGGGTGACAGGCTGGGAGCCACCCAGGAGGGTCGGGACAGGAGGGGAGGGGACACATCTGGGCTCCCCAGCAGGTGCTCAGGGAAGGCCCCGAGAGCAGCACCCCTCTGCACTGAGGTGGGCCCCCGCACACACTCATCTGTGCTGTAAACACGGCATGACCGGGAGTGTGCGTCTTCCTGCTCGTCTGTGTACTCCTTGCTCGCACGCTGACCTGGCCCGGCCAGACCACACTACGGGAGCCGAGTGGCTCCTCAGACACCGGAGCCCATGGCCGGAGGAGGAGAGCCGACTTGCAGGAAGTCCTGGGGTGGAGCCTCGAGCAGGCAGCTCTGCCTGTGGGTGTGACAGTTAGCAGCATCCCTGGCAGATGACATTTTTGGTGGCTGTCCTGCAGCCAATCCCTGTTCTCACAGCCACAGCCTTCTGACTTGCATGGGAAGTTCGCCCTTTCCACACAGCCTGGGTACTCCGGGTCAACACGTGGTCTGAGCTAAGGTCGTGAGTCCACCACAGCCTTCGACGTGGGAAGGACGGGAGCCTCAGAGGCCGGGTCTTGGCACACGGTGCGCAGGACACACAGGGCACAACGGGGACCTGACCCGAGGTGAGTCAGGAGGCGCCCCAGTGCCACTGTGTGGGGTCACCCCTCTGCTCCAGGAGCCAGCAGGCCTCTCCCTTGCTGACACCAGGAGAGGCGTACCTTCTCACTCACGGAACCCAAGTGACCCTGAGTGAGCCGCTGGGGCCAGAACGGACCTGAGCGAATGGTCTACAGCCCCAGTGATGCTGCGTGAGGATACAATGTAACCTCCTGTGGATTCTGCTGAGACCCGCCTGACCCCTCGGGATGCAGCAGGCTCCGCACCCTGGGCGACCACCTCAGGGCACACAGGCCTGGGTGCCCCTGGCCAGGACCCGGGCCTCCCTTTGCCAACGCCCTGTCTCCAGGTCAGCAAGCAGCCTCGGGCGGGGGGTGGGGGGGCCTGCTCAGGCTCTCGGTGCCCCAGCTTCACAGCAGTGAGGTCGCGGGCCCGAGCGGGTGTGTGTTTACAACACCCAACCCCAAGGGTCAGGGTGCTAAATCCAGAGGAAAGGAAGCCTGATGCTCTACCTCCATCTAATCCTGGAATCACCCCACTGACGACTTAGTAAAATTCAACTTTGAACTTTAAAATTTACCCGAGGTAAAATAAGCTTAGCATTCGAATTGAAAACTGGTGAATCTGTGATTGACTTAATAACAACGCGTACAGAAGAGTGATGACATGTAAATAAAGAGCAAAGAAGAGTTTTAGGAGACGTCTACTTCAAAACAAAACAAAACAAAAAAAACACACACAACAAGAACCGCATGAATAACTGAATCTGAAGTGCCCAGATGCTATTGACTCCCTGATACATCCACGTGGCCACTTGCCTGGCAGACTTCCGCGGCCCACCACCGAGCTGGCCGCACCTCACCGGCGCCCCCACGCCCCCGTCCCATCCCCCGCGCAGCAGCACCTGCGTTGGCAGCACCGCGCTCCTGCCTGGCAGGCCCGCAGCACTGGTGTGCGGGACATGACAGACGGACGCCTCCATCCCTGCTGCCTTGAAGCCTTTCCTGCTCTTCTTTTCCTTCACAAGTGGAGGTGAGCGTCCATGAGTCATGCTCGTTTAACGTCACCGACGCTGAGATTTCAGAAGTAGCAGACGCAGAGAGAGAACCACAAAGGCCTCCTCTGAAGCAGCCTGCTGGGAGGGGCACGCCACAGAGGAGGGCCGACCAGCGGTCCCAGGCTGCGGCCCTGGGTGCCAGCCAAACTTTCCGGCTCCAAAAATAAAGATGACGGAAGACCTAGTTCCTCCTCTTCTCCACTGACATCCATGTGAAAAACAATGGGAAGAGAGTGAGGCAGAAGGAAAACCAACCGTTTCCGAGACGCTACCATGAGACTCCCCCTCCTGCCTGTTCAGCGTGATAACCCATAGCTTAACAGAGGACGCAAGCCAACTGTGGCCAGGCCAAGAAACTTCCGCGCCGTGGCTCGTGCGTGGCCGTGGCAGGCCAGGCAGCAGGGGGTGCAGAGCCCCCGTGCCCTCCACAAGCCCAGGCCCCGGGCTAACTCCCAGGGCCCCCTCTGTGACCACACCCCCACGCAAACCAGCTGCTGCCGGAGCTGGGCGCTACCTCGCAGCTCCGGCAGCAGCTGAAGGTGGGAGGGAGGCACGGGATCCTTCGGGCCCGTCTCTGTGAGGAAGGGCAGATAGACAAACCAGCTAGGAAGTGGACCCTCCTGGACCGCTGGACACCACTTAGAGAATGGGCCTCACGGGCCACCTGAGGGGACCAGCCCGGGAGGACGCGCCCTCTCCGCTTTGTGCCGATGGTTTGCCGACAGGGCGGTGACGCAGGGTTCGCTCGGGCGCGGAGGAGAAGCGTGGTGCCTGCACAACAGCCTCAACCTGTTGACCCTGAACAAGGGGCAGCCTGAAACGTCTCCCCCCCGATGAGGCTCGGCCACACTGTCACGGCCTGGCCAGCGGTGACCCCAAGGCTTCCGGAAGACACCGGAAGGCTGGCTGGGTGGGTGTTCCATCCCTGCGAAATGAGCCTTCCGCACCTAGGTGTCAACTACTCCATGAACCCACCCATCTAATTCCTTTACCTCCCGCAAAGAAAGCCCAGAACCGGCCCGTTCACCGTGTTCGCCTCATTAAGAAATCGGAGAGAGCAGGCGCGGCTCAGGGACAGGCCCCGCGTTCCCCTAACAGGGGCTGAGGGAGAGAGCGGCACTTGGTGGGAAACTTGCCCAATAACGTCATTTCCCAAATTAGTTCTGAGAGCGTCCCGTGCTTGTTTCTAAGGACACCCCAGACAGATGGACACCCATCAGCTCTCCCACCGCAACTGATCAGTCTGTGGGTCTCTCACCTCGCCCCCATGAAACGGAGCTCATTCGTTCTATAAATTTCAGCACTTCTAAACACACTCACCATGCTTTACTCCCTAAATGAGGCTGGATGATGTATTCAGTTTGATTAAATTTTCATTAACATTCAAAATCATCATTGTTATGTCTCTTGATAAAACATTCTGGCTTTGGGGTCCCCAAATAACTACCCAGGGTCTCAAAAAGTGACACCCAGTCTTGCTAACGGAGAAACTGAACTGTCGCCCTGACCGCCCCACGGGGGGTAAGGACGGGGGGGGGGGGAGAGGACGCCCCCGTCCTCTCGCTGCCGCGTCCCTGCGTGATGGAGAGCTTCATGGGTGCCTGCCCGGGGGCCGCAGGGAGAAGCAACTCAAGTCACAGGCAAGCTGACATTACAAGCCCAGAATTCTTTTCATTCCGTACCAGAAGCAGCACCAACATCACGCCCTTGTTGCTTAAACAATTCCTTGCTTATATTAACTCGGCCAAATCGCCGGAGTGCGGGGAGGTTTCCCCCGTGTCGCCTGTGAGGTTCAGGGAGGGCAGGTCCCTTTATACGGGGTCTGGCTGTGAGGCCTCCGTTTTCACCGTGGCTGGTCCCCAAACACGCAGAGCCCCAAACACAGGGTATTTTTTTAAAGCTCCTCTCATTGACTCCCTTCCTTTGTGGGGTGAACTGCTCAGCTACAGAAACTAAGAGCTCTTCTGGGAGCCGCTCAACTTCCCGGAGGAGCCCTCCAGCCCTCCAGCCCCCACCCCCGTAACCTCTTTGTCCCAACGTGTCAAAGATCAGAGCCGCGGTGAAGCGGGGACAAATGGTGGCGGCCTGCAAGCTATCGGCCGATCTGAGCCCGGCTCTGCACCCACTCCCACCGCTAATTCATCACGGCCGGACAGCTGGACTGACGCGGGCCTCCCAGCACAATGCGGGCGCGCTGACCACCGCTCGGCGCTAGCCGGCCGGGGCGGGCTGGCGGCCGGGCCTCGGTGCCCGAGATAAGTGCTGGCAGGCGGCACAAGGACAAAGAAGGGCAGGCCCTGGGGAGAGGAAGGAGATAAAAAAAGATTCCTCACCACCGCTTTATCTGATGAGGGTTATGGCTAATTAATTATAAACTCAATTACCTAACCCTTACTTCAGCAGTCTCTATTCATTAAGAGATAAAACTTGACGGACAGCTAGCTTTCCCGGGCAGGCAGACACCCCACCACACCGGCCTCCATTTAGAGGCGCTCACACCCACTTTCCTAAAAGGGTCTCCAAAGGCGCCCGCACCTGTCAGGCTCCTGTCACGGCCGCCCGGGACGTCTCCCCCTCCAGCCCGGGCTCCTCTGTTGTGCCAGGAGGCCCTGCCCCCATGCGGGGGGGCCCGGCACTGCAAAGCGACCCCCACCACCAGACAACCGATGCGTACACGCGCCCCCTCACCCCACCTCCGCTGCGGCCGCGTGCTAAGGAGCGCGGTTCGTCCGGGTGCAGAAAAACGGGATGGGCGCGGAGCAGCCTCTCTCCCCTCCCCTTCTCCGCAATCAGGGGCTGGGAAGAATGACCACGCAGGCGCTTCTGATTTTTAACTCACTCTCCGCCCCCCCCCCACTCCCACCCCGAAATCCCGCACAGCCCTGGCCCCCTTCCCCAGGCCCCGACACCCTGCCTCGGCGTCGGCCGCAGCTCACAGGCCTGGCTCATCAAGGGGCTCCATTCAGCGAAGGTTGTTAATCTCTCTCACCCTCTCCGCTTTGCCCACTTTAATGTATTTTCATGTCTGTAAGTTCTTTTAATAAGCTGGGAGGGTCTGGGAGAGAAATACTTCAGGTTCCTTGCTGCTCGTCGCCAAAACCACCTCTGGCTACTGCACACTGGGCGCCGGCTCCTCCTCTTCTACCTGAGGCCTGTGCTCACCACGCAGCCACGGTCTCTACGGAGAGCGATCGACCGGGAGCATCCCCACCCCTCCTCTCTCCGGGCCCACACCCCTGCACTGGACTTCCGGGGGCCGTGCAGGCGGTTCCGGCACTGCTCGGGGCTGCCCAGCCCCCGGCCCTGGACAGGGGGACTAAGGGATGCCGCTGGCAGGGCACCGACAAGAGCGGACAGCACACCTTGCTTTAAAAACCTCCGACACCAGCGTTGCACCCCCCGGGGGCCCCTGCGGGAGAAAGGGTGAGTGTGCAGGAAGGCGGTGGTGATGGGGACTGGGAAGCCTGGGCGTTCACCTCCACGTGTCCTCCAGGCCCCAACGCCATGTGTCTGCGACGCCGTTCTCCAGGACACCCAGTGGGTGCTTTGGGCACCATGGTCTCCAGGTCCCCCAGGCCAGGCTGCAAGCTCAGAAGTCAGAGGTCTGGGAGCAGCCAGCAGGGGGCCCAGGGCTAACCAGGTGGGAGAATGCTGTGAGACCAGGCCTCCGAACCATGGGGAGTCCTGCAGACACCAGCCCAGCCCACACTCTGCCTGGGGGCGCCCTTCAGTGTGCATCGGGGTGGGGACGGGGGACACCGTGGGAGCCGGAAGACCCCAGGTACAGGCCCAGCAAACCTAAACACAGGCTCTCCAGTCACCCTGCGCCCACAGCAGCCCACAGGGACACAGGCCTGCAAACCCTCAGATGTGCTGCTGTGAGCCTGACAAGCGTGGGCTGTGGGGTGGCCATGGAACCACCCCCCCCCCCACAGTGGGCAGCACTGTCATCAAGTCTCAAGTGTCCGTGGAGGCCAGAGCCCGGCCTGCAGGGACAGCGAGCAGACCCAGGGCTGTGATAAACATGGATGTCCTCCATGCCGCGGTTGTTCCCAGCCCCCCCCCCCCAGCGGCCTCCAGGGAAGGGGCTACACCCTGCTGTCCTGTCTCATAGGCGGCCTTGCCACGGAAGCCTGCGTGAACGGCTTCCCTGCCAGCAGGTGCCCTGCTGACCTGTCTGGAGCCCGAGACGCCAGGTCACGGGCAGGGCGGCCATAGCCATCAGAACTCGACCACGATCACTAATCTGTGGAGTAAGGTTAGGGAAAGAGGAAGCAGCTACCTGCCTGGCGGCACTTCCAGTGCCCCTGAGCAAACCGGAACTCTCACCAAGGCGTGCGAACAGCCCCTGCACAGGGTTAGAGGGACGTTCTTCCTTCCCGGGTCCCCACCCCTTTGGCTCACACATAGAGCCATGTGCGCCTTTTCCACGGCCACGGTATTAACCTGTGCCACGTGTGCGTTACCTGCACGGAGGGGCCAGGGTGGCTGGGGCTCGGAGACGGGGGTGCGCACCCCCCCCCGCGGTCGAGGGCTGGGCAGCCGCCTGGGAGCATTAGCACCTCTCACTTCCTTTCCCCGGGAAAGAGGAAGCGCCAGGGAAGGAGACCGAGGGGGAGTGGGGCAGGTGGGGTCAGGCAGGTGGGCTCCGGGAGGCAGAGTGTTTCAAGCAGCGAAGGGGCCCGTGAGACACATGGACCAGGAGGGTGGGCATCCTGGGTGCCAAGAACACGTCTTCTTTCCCACACCCAGGGGCGGAGAGGGGGTGGGACGTGAGGCAGGTAAGACCCCGTGTCCTGGGGAAGGGCGGGGTGAGTGGTCAGGGGAGGAGGAAGTCCAAGCCCGACAGGTAAATGGCCCGCAGCACCCGCCGGGTGCGGCTTCCTCAGAGCAGACACAGGGCACGGGCTCAGGGGCTGGGCTGAGGACGGACCGACCAACGGTGGGAATGTCTCAGAGCCGCCCCGTGGGTCGGCGCCGGGGCACAGGCCTGCGAGGGAAAGCCGAGCGCTGGTTTGTGCACCATCAACACCCTGCAGGAGAGGACTCGCTTTCGAACCTGTTTGGCAACGATGAGGACCTGGGGGCGGGGGGGGGGGTGACATTCTGGAGACAGTTAATTACAGGGGCTCCTAATGGGCCCTTGTTGGCCAACGGAAGGGAGAACGTTCGCAACTTTCCCTGGAAAATTATATTCTGAACCCTTCACGAGGTGGACCCTCGTCCTTTTTCTGAGAAAACTTGATGGCGGTCTTTAGTATTCACTGGCATAATTAGGACTGCAGTTAATTTCATTAAATTCTCTTGCTGCTAAATGAAGCAGATTATGAGACATCTTTTATTGCAAGGCGTGAAATTACAGCCTGTCAGCTGCCAATGGCGGGGTGAGACTAATGAATTACAGGGTAAATAACACCAGAATTAACCAGCCAATTTAACATAGCGCCACGGAACAAAGTCATTTTTACTCAGAGCTTTAAGGAGCAGCGTGGCCGGGGCACCTCTGGAGCCCACGGGCGAACAGGGCGCTGGGTCCACGGGAGACCGCCAACACTCGGGGACACAGCCGAGGACCCACCTCTCCAAACCTCCCCGACATGGGAAAAGCAGGAAACGAGAGCAGCTCCTCCCGACGGGAGTGGGCAGGGGTTAAAGGGGTGCATTCCGAGGTGAGGAAGCAGGTCCTTGCTCGCCCTGTGGGGTCCGGGCACCAGGAGAGCTTGGCCCCTGCACTCCGGACGGTGCGCCTTCCGACACGCAACACGGAGCCTGACACGCGGCTGCACCATCACGAGCAATGACCTTATGGGTCGTTGGAGCCTTATTTTTCACTGTGACCTACCTCCCCTTTCTGCTGAATCTGAATCTTTGTTGAGAAAAGCACTGTTTTCCCAACCACATCCGGCACGGCACGGGCATCGTACGAGCCCCCGGCATCAGAGGGCAGTGATCTGTGACCCTGCCCGCTGGGCCTTTACCACGGGCAGGCCCTGCTGGGGGAGGGGCGGACCATGATTCGGTCGCCCCCGCAGGGCTCAACGCAGGGGCGCAGCTCTGATGGGGACAGAAAGGTGCGGGTCCTACAGGACTGACCAGGAATTGCTTCACCTTCAAGGTTTCAGCACTGCCCCGCCCACCCCATCCCTTGACCAGACCGCAAAACTACAGGACCTTCTAAAAGCCTGTCGTGGGAAGTCTCTTGAAAGGCTGCCTGCTGAAGGCCAATCTGTCACGTTGACGACGTGAAGCTCATGCTGAGGAGGAGAGAACATCTTGGGGGCTCTGCCCGTGGGGACAAGAGGCAGGAAGCACAGCTCTGGAGGGGACTGGCCCCGGGGGCACCCTGGCACAAGAGGCCCCAGGTCCGGCAACGCGCGTGACTGCCACCGCCTCGGCAAACGACCCGGAGACACACTTGCCTCAGGGTCTGCAATCGAGACCGGAAGGCTGGGAGCATCGCTGGCTGCACCGTGTCCACTGCAAGTGTGCAGACGTGTTAGAGATGGCTGTTCGGTGAGATGGCTGTTCGGTGAGATGGCTGTTCGGTGAGATGGCTGTTCGGTGAGATGGCTGTTCGGTGAGATGGCTGTTCGGTGAGATGGCTGTTCGGTGAGATGGCTGTTCGGTGAGATGGCGGGTTAAATCATGGAGGGTTCGCCCAGCTGGTGAGCGACTCCGTGGGCCACCTTGCTGTTAAGGGTGCTGGGGTGTGGCCTGCTTCTCTGTGCCCCACCAGTGTCTTCCCGTTCAGGAATGTGAAGGCCCCGTCAGGGTGGGGACCACGGGCTTATGTGAACGGTCAGGAGATGCTTCCTGATTCGGGGCTCGACGGTCTTTAAGGTGTCGATGAGCGTGCGGGTCAGACTTCACAGGGGGAGGAAGCGGCACCCAAAGATTGTGAGGGAGGGAGAGAGTGGGGTGCAGGGGCAGGGAGAGAGCGGAGCGTGAGGAAGGGATAGCAGGATGAGTCTGGGAGAAGGGAGGCAGGCTGGAAGCATGTATTCATCCGTCCATAACAGCAGGAAAAAAAACTCCAGAGCCACCCAGAAGAACTCAGCCCTCGGGGAAACACCCGTGCATTCCACGTGAAGCCAAGTCCCAATGCCTGGCACGCGGCGAGGGCTTGGTAAACACGGGCGATTATTTATACATTGCTAAATCCTAAGCGAGTAACTACTCTTAGAATCGAGTATGTCTACATTCAGGGCTCTCTCAGTGAGACTGCCGGCAACCTCTGAGCAGGGACTCACAGTGTCCCGTGACTGCACTGCCCGCCGTTCCGTGCCCATGACGCCTCCTAGAGCTTGTCTGCCTTTTCCATCAGAGTCGGGGTCCCTGGTGGCAGCTGCACTAGGCGTCCAGCATCGCCCCCCCCCCACTTTGTTTGGCAGCCTGTCACCTGGCTTCCTGCCTCCCTTCACTGTCCCCACGAGGACCCCACTGTCCGCACACGCAACGGCACACCCCTCGGCCTTTCTCTCGCTGCTCTGTTCCCGGGCTGGCTGTCTCCGGCCTCGTCTTTG
>PVKU01002169.1:0-244064 GCA_004027475.1 Anoura caudifer | reverse complement strand
ATTTCTCAAAAGAGACCTTACAAGCAAGAAGGGGCTGGAAAGAAGTATTCCAAGTCATGAAAGGCAAGGACCTCCATCCAAGATTGCTCTATCCAGCAAAGCTGTCATTTAGAATGGAAGGGAAGATAAAGTGCTTCTCAGATAAGGTCAAGTTAAAGGAGTTCATCATCACCAAGCCCTTATTATATGAAATGTTAAAGGGACTTATCTAAGAAAAAGAAGATAAAAAGTATGACAATAAAAAGACAGCAAACTCACAGATATTAACAACCACACCTAAAACAAAGCAAACTAAGCCAACAGCTAGACCAGGAACAGAAACACAGAAATGGAGATCACATGGAGGGCTAACAACAGGGGAGTGGGAGGAGGAGAGAGGGGGAAAAGGTACAGGGAAAAAGAAGCATAGACGGTAGGTAGAAAATAGACAGGGAGAGGGCAAGAATAGTGTGGGAAAAGTAGAAGCTAAAGGACTTATGACACATGGATATGAACTAAAGGGGGGAATGTGGGTGGAAGGGGGTTTGCAGGGTGGAGGGAAATGATGGGGGAGAAATGGGACAACTGTAATAGCATAATCAATAAAATATAATTTAAAATTTAAATTTAAAATTAAAATAAAATTTACACAACAAAAAAATAAATAAATTTATAAGAAAAAAGACAAAAACTTGATGAAAAAAAAAAGAAGCCAAAGATATGAGCAGGAAATTCACAGAACTGATATGGTTAACAAACATAAAAAATGATTAGGGATACCAAAATATCTTTTTCACGATAATTATATTGGACAACTTGATAAAGTTTGGTAATGTTAAAAACTAACACGGGTGTGCAAAAATAAAGTATAAATTTGTAATAGTGACTTTGGAGGTTAAAAACAGGGGGCTACTTTGAAATATAAAAGTGTATATAACCTATAATCCCACACTTCCACTCCTCTGTATCTGTTCCTGGAAATCACTAGACATACATAATATGTTCACCAAGGCATTATTTGTGAGAGTAAAAACTTCTAAAGGATGATGTGATAGGGTGGCAGTGTGGTCAACCAGAGGTGGCTAGGTTCAGAAGGGGCTGAGGACTGGGCTGTGGAGAATGCCAGAGAGGTTGCTGTACTGGTGAGAGATGGCTACAGAGCTGGTTGACTGAGTTAGAACAGCCTGGGAGCCATGGCCAGGCCTCAGAGTGGCCACAGCACCCACAGGAACGCAGCGGAACTGGAATCAGGCCAGCAGCACTACTAGGAGTGCTACCAAAACCCAGAGTGATAAAATGACTGGTTATCAGCCTCAGACTTCAGCTGCCAAGTGTGCAGGGCAAGCAGCAGGAAGGTAGAGGAGGGCATTACCCTGGAGACTGGAAGATGGACAGGATACTGCCCCAAGGACTCTAGCTCTTCCGTTAGCCCAGAAAGCATCAAAAGCCATATCATCCTCCTGACACAGAGAGAGCATCTCAGTGAGGAAACCAGGAGGAGGAAAGAATATGAAACATAACGTTTCATCCAAGAGATGTGATACCATCTAAAAGGAACTGTTTAAATGATTGATTAGACTACTCTTGAAATCAGATTGACTTTGGAGCAAATGTTTCCTCCCACTCACCATCGGATACAATTTGGTGAGAAAGACCAGATCAGCATGAAAATTACATTTTCTTTAAATATTTGAGTTAAGAAGTGCGTAACATTTTGTGCTATCCTCTGTTTTTTTTTTTTCTTTCATAAAAGTACATAAAGAAATCTTAAAGTTCAAAGAGAGAAGGTGTTAAAGTTTTCCAGAAGCACAATGTGATTTCATAAAGAAACACATATCAGAAAGCTCTTGGAATTTTGAAGGTGATCCCAAAACACGGTGATGATCTTTCACCCCAAGAGCCACACCTCCACAGGGAGGTGCAAAGCAGGTGTGTAGACTGGAAAACCCTGAGGACTCTCCAGGAACACCAGCCCTGGCTTGTGCCAGGAAGAACTGAGATTTTTGTGTTTATTCCAATTCTCTTTGGGGTGATGATTAGCATGACGTTGATTTCACAGAATAAATAAAGAGAATAGAAGTGAATTTAAGAACGAGCCTGAACAACTTCCCAATTTTATAACAATAAAATGTTATTTTATTCTAATTGGAATAAAATAACAATAGCAATAATAATGATTGGAGTCATGATTGGTGCACATCTTATGTGCACTATCACATTGAATCTTCGATCTTATAACGATAGCTACTGTTACTGCAAATGGGAAACAGAGGCTTAGAGATGATGGGTTGTCTGTAAATATGGCCACCAGTTCTTCCCATCCTAGAATGCACATGCCCTTTCTCCTACCAAGTGTTAAGTCTATTTCCCCTCCTGTTAAGTCTCAGCTGACCTGTGTCTTCTTGCAACAACAGAATAAATGGAAGTGATGCTGGGCTCATTCTGGCTTATGGCCTAATATGACTCTCAATTTACATTTCTGTTCTCTTGGAAGCCAATTGCCGTGTAAAGAAGTCTAAGAGAGGATCTAAATAAATAAAGTCAGAAATTAAAGAGGAGAGGTGACAACTGACAGTACAGAAATGCAAAGGATTATAAGACAATATTATGAAAAATTACATGCCAACAAACTGGATAATCTTGAAGAAATGGATAAATTCCTAGAAACACACAATTTTCCAAGACTAAATCAAGAAGAAACATAAAATCTGAACTGACCAATTACTACCAATGAATCTAGTCAGTAATAAAAAACAAAACAAAACAAAAAGCCCTCCCAACAAACAAAAGTCCTGGACCAAATGGCTTTACAGGTTAATTTTACCAAATGTTCAAAGAAGAATTAACACCTATCTTTTTAAAACTATTCCAAAAAATTTCAAGAGGAAAGAAGGCTGCCAATATTATTTTACTAGGCCCTCATTATCCTGTTTCCAAAACCAGACAAAGGCATTGCAAAAAAAGAAAATTATAGGCCAATATCCCTGATAAACATAGTTGCAAAAAAGTCCTGAACAAAGTATCAGCAAACCAAAGTTATCAATACATTAAAAAGATCATATACCATTAACAAATGAGATTTATTCCAGAGTCTAAGTTTGCTACACCCAGGGTGTAATTTTGGTCCAATATCTGCAAATCAATTAATGTAATACACCACATAAACAAAATGTAGGATTGAAATCATACAATCATATCAATAGATGCAGAAAAAGCATTTGACAAAATACAGCATCCATTTACGATAAAACTCTCAGCAAAGTGGGAGTAGAGGAAATTTATCTCAAAATTATAAAAGCCGTATGTGACAGACCCACAACTAATATCAAACTTAATGAGGAAAAACTAAAAGTGTTTTCCTTAAGTTCAGGAACAAGACAAGGATGCCCACTTTTACCACTTTCATTCAACATAGTATTGCAATCCTAGCCATAGCACTCAGAGAAGAAAAAGAAATAAAAGGCATCCAAATTGGAAAGACAGAAGCAGAACTGCCATTTTTTGTAGATTACATGATATTATATACAGAGAACCCTAAAGATTCCAATGAAAAACTATCAGAACTGATAAATGAATTCAGTAACATAGTGGGACACAAAATTAATATTCAGAACTCAATTGCATTTTTAAAAAAGATTTTATTTATTTCTTTGTAGAGAGAGGGGAGGGGAGGGAAAAAGAGAGGGAGAGAAATACCATTTGGCTGTCTCTCATGCATCCCCAACCAGGGACCAGTCCCACAACCCAGGTATAGGCCCTGACTGGGTTTCAAGCTGGTGACCTTTTGGTTCACAAGCCAGTGCTCAATCCACTGAGCCACACCAGCCAGGGCTCAATTGCATTTTTTATACATCAATAGTGAACTATCAGAAAGAGAAATTGAGAGAATAATCCAGTTTAGAATTATGTGAAAATACCTAGGAGTAAATTTAACCAAGGAAAAAAGAACCTGTACTCAAAAAAATTATAAGACATTGAAAAATGAGTTTCAAGAAGATACAAATAAATAGAAGCATATACTGTGACCATGGATAGGAGGAATTAACATCATTTAAATGTCCATACTTCCCAAAGAAATCTCTAGACTTAATGCAATTCCTACCAAAATACCAATGGCATTTCTCACAGAACTAGAACAAATAGTCCTAAAATTTATATGGAACCACAAAAGACCCAGAATAGCTGTAGCAATCTTAAGAAAGAACAAAGTTGGAAGCATTATGCTACCTGATATCAAACTATACTACAAGGCTATAATAATCAAAAGAAGAAAAAGACGCATAGATCAATAAAACAGAATAGAGAACCCAGAAACACACCTTTGCCTATATGGTCAATTAATATATGAAAAGAAGGCAAGAAATACAGTGGAGGAAAGACAGTCTTGCAATAAATGGTGTTGGAAAATTGGATGGACACAAGGGCAAAAAAATTAGATCACTTTTTTATACCATATACAAGATAAACTCGAAATGGATTAGAGACAAATATAAGACCCAAAACCATATAACTCCTAGGTGAAAATATAGGCAATAAACTCTCTACCATTTCTCTTAGTAATATTTTATTTTCTAATATAGATCCTTGGACAAGGGAAACAAAAGAAGAAAATAAACAAATTAGAGTACTAACTAAAATGTTTTTCACAGCAAAGGAACCAATCAACAAAAAGAAAAGACAACCTACTGAATGGGGAAAGATATCCATCAATGACACATCTGATAAGGGGTTAATATTTAAAATTTATAAAGAACTCATACAACTCAACACCAAAAAAAGAAAAAAAAAATCAAAAAATGTTATTAAAAAATAGAAGACCTGAACAGACACTTCTCCTAAGAGAACTTATAGATGGCCAATAGACATATGAAAAGATGTTCAATTTGCATCAGAGAAATGCACATTAAAAGCACACTGAGACATCCTCTCATACCTGTCTGAATGGGTCTTATCAGTAAACCAACAAACAACCAGTGTTGGTGAAGATGTGGAGAAAAGGGACCCTCATGCACTGTTGGTGGGATTGCAAATTGGTGCAGCCACTATAGAAAATGGTATGGAGGTTCCTCAAAAAGTGAAAAATAGAACTACATTATGACCCACCAATTCACTTCTGAAAGAAATCCAAAACAGTAATCAGAAGATATATGCACCCTTATGTTTATTGCAGTGTTTTTTTTAACAATAACCAAGATACGGAAGCAACCCAACAGTCCATCAGTAGATGAGTGGATAAAAACATGGTGGTATGTATATACAATGAAATATTATGTGGCCATAAAAAAGAACAAAATCTTACCATTTCCAACAACATGGATGGACTTATAAGGTATTAGGCTAAGTGAAATAAGACAGAGAATGGCAAATATATGATTTCACTTATATGCGGAATCTAAAGAAAGAACAATTTAAATGAACACACAAAACAAAAAGACTCGTAGACACAGAGAACAAACTGAGGGTGGCCAGATGAGAGAGGTTGTAGGGTGATAGTTGAAAAAGGTGAAGGGATTAAGAAGTACAAATTAGTAATTACAAAATAGTCATTGGGATGTACAGTATAGAAATATAGCCAACAATATTGTAATAACTATGTATGGGGCCAGGTGTGTTCTGAAAATATTGGGTGGATACCAGGTAAAGTATATGATTGTCTGACCATTATGCTGTATACCTGAAACTCATATAAAATGATGTTGAACATCAACTGTAACTGAAAGAAAAAAAAAGTCTGACTAATCTGTTGAGAGAGACAGAGACCTCACAGAAAAAGGGGCCTAGTTTGTATGAAAGACTGAGAAGAAAGAGGGACAGGCCCATCCATTCCCCAGGGATCTGGCCACCTCTGCACAGGTGCCAGACATGGGAGTGGTGCCTTCATAATCACCTGAACCCAAGCCAAGCTCGCTGATGGATGCAGCCACGTGATTGACCCTGGAAGATACCGCATGGAGGAAAGCATTGACCCAGTAGACTCACAGAACTGTAAGGAATAACAGAATTATTATTGTCTTAAGCAACCAAGTTTTGGAGTATTCTGTTTTGCAGCAGTAATATCTGAAAGAGGTTAGAATTTTGTCCAAGGTCATATAACTTGCAAGTGGCACAGCAGGACTCAAGGCCGGGCCTTTCTGACTTCACTGCCACGCTCTTGACAGCAGCATGGCCCCAAAAGAAGGAGCTTCCTGACCGAAGGTTATACGTGATTAAAGATAAGGATATTATTAGCAGAGGTGTACTAAACCACAGTATGTGAGAGCTGAGGGAAGAATGAGGAAGAGAAGAAGGAACACACTAAGAGTAGAAATAAGCTTCTAAAAGCTAGAAAAAAACTTTTATTCATCAAGTATTCATCCAGCATCTACAATGCTGGAGGCAATTTTCTAGTTGCTCTGAGGGATTCAAATGTGAATGCACTTGCTCTTAAGACGATATAAACTAAATTAAGGAGAAGAAGAGTAAATAAAAACAACACTATAAAATGTAAACTAGCGCAGCCACTAATGAAAACAGTTTTGGCAGAGCCTTGAAAAGTTAAAAATAGAATTACCATATGATCCAACCATCTCTGCTTCAAGGAAAATAACTGCTCAGGCAGATATTTGTACACTGATGCTCATAGCAGCATTATTCACAATAGTCAAAAAGTAGATGTAACCCAAGTGTCCATAGACAGACAAATGGATAAATAAAACGTGCTGTACACATACAGTGGAGCACTGGCCTTACCAAGGAAGGTAATTTTGACCCTTGCTACCGCATGGATGCACCTTGAAGACACTATGCTAAGTGAAATAAGCTAGTTACAAAAGAACAAATACTCGTGTTGCATGGTTCCACTTACCTGAGGTACCTAGAATGGTCAAGTTCATAGAGACCAAATGTAGAATGGGACTGCCAGGGGCTGGGGAGAGAAAGGAAGACAGAGTTGGTGTTTAATGCTTAAGGGGTACAGTGTAGTAGCTTGGGAATATGAAACAATTCCCAGAGATGAATGATGATGGTTATTGCACAACAATGTGAATGCAATTAATACCAAGAACAGTGCACTTAAAAATGGTTAATGTGGTGATTTTTTGCCACATATATTTTACCACAACAAAAAAAGAAATTATTTATTTGTTATTAAAAAAAATTAACACTAGCCCTCACTGGTGTGGCTCAGTGGATTGAGCGCCAGCCTGTGAACCAAAAGGTAGCTGGTCCGATTCTCAGTCAGGGCATGTGCCTGGGTTGTGGCCAGGTCCCCAGGTAGAAGATGCATGACAGGCAGCCAATCAATGTTTCTCTCACACATTGATGTTTCTCTCCCTCTTTTTCTCCTGACATTCCTAAAATCTTAAAAAAAAATAATAATAATACTATGCAGCCCTGGCTGGTGTGGCTCAGTGGACTGTGTGACAGACTGAGAACCAACCGGTCGCTGATTTGATTCCCAGTCAGGGCACGTGCCTCGGTGGTGGGACAGGTCCCCAGTGTGGGGCACGAGAGAGGCAACCACACATTGACGTTTCTCTCCTTCTCTTTCTCCCTCCTTTCTCCTCTTTAAAAATAAATAAAATCTTTTAAAAAATTAACACTATACAAAGCAGAGAATGGTGAGGGAAATAAATCTAGGCAGAGCGGGAGGGAACCAGTAGTGAGGGCTCATTATGGGCCAAGCACTAGCTTTCTTTGTATCATCCAGTCTTCCCGGTAACCTGGGGAAGTAAGTAGTATCAGCTCATGTGATACCAGGAAGTAAGTCTACGGATTTAATTGCAATATGACATGAACATAATTTGTCACAATGTCACAAAGTGGTTCAAAAGTTAGGTGTGGCAGATCCAGGATGAGTATTTAAGGAAATGAAGAGATGGTAGGGTGACACTTCTTTTCAAAAATATTTAAAAATTAATTCCATAAAGAGAAATAGTGCCATTGCACCAGATCACTTTTAAAATTTTATTATTAGGTTTTCCCACTGCCACCATCGCAGGTCCCTATAGCCTGAGATGCCCAAGAGGAAGGTCAGCTCCACCAACGGGGTGTTGAAGGAGGAGCTCATGAGGAAATTGGTGAGGTTATCAGCTAAACCTGCTCCTTCTAAAGTGAAAATGAGGCCAAAAAAAGACACCAGGAAAGGACAAATCTGCAGACAAAAAAAGTGCAAACAAAGGGAACAAGGAAGCAAAGCAGCAAAAAGTGCCTAACCAGGAAACTGAAGAGGATCTACCTGTGGAAAACTAAGAAAGTAAAACCAAAGAGAGTCCAGCCTCAGATGAAGCAGGAGAGCAAGAAGCCAAGTCTGATTCGTACCATAAACCATATAGTATCAGGTGTCCCTGGCTCCTTCTTGCACAATCCAAGAAATATTTTTTTATCAACTACTCTGTAAATGCAAGATTTTTTGTTTGTTTGTTTGTTTGTTTTTTCAGCCTTAGGAACATTTTTAAGAAGGAGGGAATTCTATCCCACCCCATTTTTTAAGTGCAAATGTTTTTTTGTTGGTGTTTTTTTGAGAGGTAAAAATCATTTGGTGGTTGTTTGTTTTTTTGGTACAAGCAGAAAATAGGAGATACTGAGTATGGAAGGCTTTCACTGTGTCGGGTTCAGCTTAACATTCCACACATGGGACTAGTTTTATACCCTATAGTTCAAAGCACACTACATGGCAATTTGGAGTCAGTCATGCATTTAATATGTCTTGAACATTTTAAATTACTTCTATTCCCATGTTTTCTGTAGAGTTGTTTTCTTGATCTTGGCTCTCCCTGTCAGAATTTTGCCCACTCTGTAACATCTTTGGTGTGGTAGTCCAGTTTTCCTAGTAACTTTTTAAATGTGCTGTGAAAGACTGAAAATTTGATTATACAGTGTATATGATATTAATTGTAAACCAGTGGGATTTTGATATAACAACATATCAACATTTGAAGATATTAGTACTTGATACTCTGTGAAGGAAAATTAGCCTTTAAATTTTAAGCTGGAAAGTCACTGTAATAACTGTTTAGAAAAGAATCACAACTATCTAAAGAATTTTTAGGATTTTGGTTTGTACATTAAGAATTATGTACAGCCCTGACCGGGGTGGTTCTGTTAGTTGGGCGTCATCCTGCAAGGCAAGAGATTGTAGGTTCAAATCCTGCAGGTTCAAAGATTGCAGCACATGCCTGGGGTGCAGGTTCAGTTCCCAGAAGGATGGGGCGTGTATGAGAGGCAATCAATGTTTCTCTCTCACATCAATGTTTCTCTCCTTCCCTTTCTCCCTCCCTTCCCCTCTCCCTAAAAATAAATAAAATCTTTTTTAAAAGAGAACTGTGTATAAATTGAAACATTTGTGTACTTATCCTCAAAACAACAAGTAAAATCACAATGATAAAAGAAAAAAATATTTTTTCTTATTATAAAAATAGTCAACAATTATGCAGAGCATTTAAAAATATAGTATGTAAAGAAAAAAATAAAAGTGTGCATGATTTCACCCTGGGGATACACTGTTAACTGCATTATCCTTCTAGTCTTTTTTTCTTGGCCCATGTAGATATCCCCCCAAATTGAAAATGTATACCATGTATATTTTTTATCCAAAGTTTTAAACCTTAATATATAAGGAAAACATTTCTTATATCACTACATATTCTTTAAAACTTTATTTGTAATGGTTCAACATCACATAGACAGAGCCAAATTTTATCAAACCTCTTACTCAACATTTAGAGGGTTAGAGGGTTTTTTGCCCTTTAACACTGCAGTGACCACCTATATATGGAACGCTTTGACCACTCATGGGATTATTGCCTTAGAATTGACTCCTAAAATTACACCAAATGTTTTAATACCACTGTCAGAGACAAAATAATAATAATAATAATAATAATAAGAAGAAGAAGAAGAAGAAGAAGAAGAAGAAGAATTGGTTCAAAGGAATCCTAGTTATTTCCTATAAAAATGTATCTTTAAACTATATTTTTAAAAAATTACCTGTGCTGCTCTTCATTTCTGGTGTTCAGATAAATTTATGCATATTTTATTTGTTGTTCAGCTAAACAAGTAATTTATGTTTGGTACAGACCAGTAAAACAGTATGTATTGTTTTATCTCAGGCACCTCTCATTGTTTGGCACACAGCAGTATGGTAGTCAATAAGTATTTGTTGAATGAATGTCTCTTGAATGAAATCCTCCATAAATTAAGACACTTTCAGGGTGAACATGAGGACCTAAAGTTGAAAATATGAAATTACTATGCGTTCACTTCCGTGTGTGATTCCCAGGCCCAGATGGATTTGTGCATGTTTTATGGGAAAAGCGCAGCGCTGTAATTTTTACAGCCTGGGGGAGCGTTTCAGTGCAGTTCCAGCAAATCTTCTGGTGCAGGAGGGTCTGACAAAGCAATCGCTCTCTGAGCCACCAGCGTGCCAAGCTTCTCTGGTGAGCGAGAGCCAGCGAGCAGCAGCGTGGGTGGCCTCAGTTCTTGCACTTCCTCCAGTGTGCGCATTCAGCCTACGTTACTCTTGTCTGTTTTGTGTCACCAGAGCCCGTGGGACGGCAAGAAATCTGCCCAGAAGTGTAAAACCGCCCTTTGACTGAAAGAACTTTCAGAATGAGAATGTATAATGAAATGACTGGAGAGCCCAGAAAAGATACCCCGAAACGCCAAATTATGAAACGAAACTGTCCTTTGAGATTTGGCATCCTAAATCCTTTCCTTTTCTCCTCCAAAGAGAACTCTTGTTTTCTACAAACTGCTGCCTTATGGAACCTCAGCCCAGCTGCCCTTCACTCCCCTCAGTTTGCAAAGCTCACCTGCACGTGGGCAGTTTCTGCCCTACAGGTGGGCAGGAGAATGTGACCAGGAAGCACAGCGTGGTATAGAGGAGACTGCAAGGCATGGTGGGAAGACGTGGGTGGGATCAAAGGAACCTGAGACTTAGTGGTGGTGTTTTTTTTTGTAAGTGACCTTAGTCAAGTCACTGAACTCATGCACTCAGTCAGCGAATTTGAGGGCTAGTACTTACTGGATCAGCACTGTCCAAGAGAAATACAATACAACACACACATGTAATTTAAAATTTTCTAAGCAGCGACTTTGAAAAAGTAAAAAGAAACAGGTGACATTAACTTTAATATATTTCATTTCCCCCAATATCTTCCAAATATTTCCATTGCCTGATGCACCCAAGATAAAAAATTATTTGAGATTTTTTTTTTACATTCTTTTCCCATTAAAACCTGGGTTTTAAGTCTTCAAAAGTCTACAGTATTTTACACTTATAGCACATCTTAATTCAGATGCAAGATTTCATATATAGTCAATCTGTATTTAGATTTCAAAAAATTTATAGTTAGAAAAGTACATTAACATACCTCAATTGTTTCAAGCATATTTGAAAGTTTTTCAGTAACTGAATCAGATTTTAAATTTTAAATTAACTAAAATTTAATACAATTTAAAATTTAGTTCCTCAGTCTTTTTAGCCACATTTCAAATGCTTAATAACCTTACATGTGACTAGTAGCTACTACATTGTATTGGACTGTATAGCTCTAGAGTTCAGGAGGCAGACTTGTATAAGACGTGAACTCTGCCCTCTAGATTTAAGTTTAGCATAGGGCAGCAATTTCAACCAGTGTGCCATAGGAAATTTTTTTTAAGACTTTATTTACTTTTAAGAAGAGGGGAAGAAGGGGAGAAAGAGAGGAAGAGAAACATCGATAAGCGAGAGAAACATCTATCATTTGCCTCTCATACATGCCCCGTCTGGGGAAGGAACCCACAATGCAGGCATGCGCCCTGACTGGGAATCAAACCAGTGACCTTTCAGTTTGCAAATCAATGCCCAACCAACTCAGCCACACCAGCCAGGAAGGAGAATTTTTAAAATAGGCACTGACCTCTTTTTTTTCTTAGCTTATCAAATTAAAAAAATGGCAACAGCCAACACAACGATAGCCATCTGGTGAGAATGAATCAAAATTATACCTATTTTGTGGTCATATTGGCAAAAAATCTATTTTTGGTGTACCACAGAATTAATTTTAGTAATTAGTTTATGTGTGAGAGGAGATGAAAAAGTTGAAAATCGCTACTGTAGAAAATTCAGGGAAAAAACAACAACTAACAATCACAATATAACAAGTCCCATTATCTAAAAGCAGTTATACAGAGATTGGTTTGTTCATTTTTAGCCAGTATAGTTAAGGAGGGGAGTTGTAAAAATGATAGCTAACTTTAACAGTTTTTTTAAAGATTTTATTTATTCATTTTTAGAGAGAGGGGAAAAGAAGGAGAGAAACATCAATGTGTGGTTGCCTCTTACATGCCCCATACTGGGGACCTGGCCTGCAACCCAGGCGTGTGCCTTGACTGGGAATTGAACTGGCGACCCTTTGGTTCGCAGCCCATGCTCAATCCACTGAGCTACACCAGCCAGGGCTAACTTTAATAGTTTTTAAACTGAATTTTATTGGGTACGGCCAAGGCATTTTCTTACCTCTCCTGCATAAATCAGATCCATTATGCAGGAACAATAATTTTTGAGAAGTGGGAAAAAATTAAGAGTTGTAAATGAAAGCCAGGGTCAAGGGCTGGCTATAGCAAAGAAAAAATTAGGCTGCAGCCACTGAAGGAGCCGCATGGGCAGGGACCCTTAACCCTGGGGCATGTGGCAGACTGTTCCCTGTGACTTCATTCCCCACAGCCACTCCCTTCTCTGCCAAAGAAAACTCTGGTTTTATTCAGGTGAGTAGAGATCCCTTATCTCACGGAGGCTGGTCTTCTCCAGACCCAGGGGGATGAATCCTGAGTGGCTTAAGTCTTTGCCAGTAATTGGCTAGACCTAGGCATGTAATTCAATTCTGGCTAATGAGATTTCAAGGAAAATCTGCTGGGGAGCCCCTGTCAAAGACTTTCTTCTTAGATGGAAAGACAGAGCCACAGAAGGAGGACATCAGGGGCTCCTGCCCCTTTCTTCCTGCTTGGAATACTGTTCTGTGGGAGCTGCAGCCCCCATTCCTGTGACGAACGAATGGGGAAATCAGCCTAAGGGCACCCAAAAAACTTTCCACCCAAGGTGGCAGAGTGAAAGAAATAGCTTGGGCAGTTATTCATGATATAGGTGGGCAGCAACTACAGCAACTGTGGTCTTCTTGCTTTGTGAGATAATTAAACATCTTTATTGATGAACCCACCGAGAGGCATCCTGTTATTGGAGGCTGAATGCATCGGAACCTAGTATATATCCTTGTTCTCCAGGTCCCAGAACACCATCCTGATGTATACCTTGATAAAGGTCCTGAAACACAGGACACCTGTGCCGTTACCCCAACAGCCAGAAGCCAGATGTTTGTCAAGGTTTTGGATAGCAAAGGTATCCTCTGTTGATTTTAGCTTGAGACAGCTCTTCTAGTTCTTCACATGTAATGAGAGCTCAGTGAATTTTCAGGAAGCATGAGGTGTCCCATCCCTCCCTCTCGTTCCTTTTTTTTTTTTTTTTTGTCTTACCTGTGCATCAGGTCCCTTTGAGGCTCACCTCCTCCATGAACTCTTGTGATTCCCTCCAGCCCCCATGGTGCTTCCTCATGAGGACACTTAGTACTTATTAAATCAATTCTTAATCATATTCTCTTGCAGCACCTTTTTTTAGTTTGCTTGCTGCTTTATCCTAACTTAACTTCACGTGTCCAGTTATCCTGAGTGCATGCACGAAATGTTCTACCTCTCTACATCTCCCATGACATCTAGCATGAGGCAGGCACTTGGCTGATGTTCAAAAATACCTGTAAAAAGGTCTGTGAAAGAATGAGAGTCAGGCCAGATAGCCTCACTCTTTTGATCACGGAGGAGTATTTACCTTAAAGAGTTTAAGCCACCTCTGAGTTGGTCTAGATCATTATTATTACATTTTACACAGATCTGATTCTTATACGGATTCTCATGTTCAGTTCTAACATTTGACTCGATATTTTTCCCTATTTCATAGGACTTTTACAAATTTTGGATTTATGATATTCTTAACCACTTGACTAATATTCTAATTTTTCCCCTGCAAATACACATATATTATTCTCTTTTTTTACTCATATTGCAAAGAACTTATTCCAAACCTCTCTCCACTTCTCTCTTGACTATTCTTCCATCTCCCATTTCTACCACCCAGGGACAAGCATCCTCCAGATACTGCTTGTGAAGTGTGCTCCACCGTGGCCCACCAACCCCCATCTCCCAGACTGGACATCTTCTGAAGGCCTGGACAGAGGGGGAAAGCCTGCCTAGCACCTGGAGTTAGCTCAAAATGGGGCCAAAACTAGTGTGGGGTGCTCTGCCTGGGGCAGCCAAGAACTGAAAGAGCCGAAATCCGCAGGGAGTGCTGGCAGTACAAACACAGAAAGTGGAGGGCCAACACCAGTTTCCAGAAGCAAACAGAAGGGTCAAAGGTCAGCAGCTCTGCAGAAGCTGGAATGAAGTGAAAGCGTGCTGGAAATGAAGCAAGGAGGGTCGGTCACGGTCACGGGCAATTTCTAAGAAGAGCCCTGGAGTGGCCTCCCTTCCCACTGTCAGTAAGAAACCACTCGACTCGCGAAAGTGTTGCCCTGGCACTGGCACAACAAGAAACAGGAGGATACTTCCTTTTACGCATTTTTCTTGTCCCAGCCCCACAGGATTTACAGTTAACTTTGTGTGGCTATTTTATTAAAGTTAATTTCCTCCATATCATCTGAGGATTGGGTTGTCCCAGAGTCAGCTGGCCCGTTGCCAGGCTGCCTGCTTACTTGCGGTTGCAGTTGACGGACACTGTCACTTTGGACACTTCCAAGGACTCTCGTAGCATAGTGGCTTCCCCGGGCTGCCTGAGTTCCGGAGCTCTTCTACCACTCCTGTCCTCCATTGGAAGCAGGTAAGGCGGCGGGGGGTGGCGGCGGGGGGGGGAAAGAAAGGCAATAAAATGAGGACAGCAAAATTCTAGCAGTGTACGAGGCTGCTTGGAAAAACAAACAAATCTATAGCCAGTCCTAGCACAGCAGCAACGTCCACAGGGCAGCCAAAAACCCAGTGGAGCAAGTAAAAGATACCAGACAGCAAGCAGCAGGCAGCAGCTGACAGATTTTTCAGAGCAGGCAGGAGGTCATCTGAGCAATTATGCAGGGATGGAGCTGAGACCTGCAGAGCAGTGAAAAGAGCTGGGACAATGCCAAAAAAGACCTAGGGGAAAATGGGCATCCCAGGGAAATTGGAGCAAGGTTTCGTATTGGTCGTAGGATACCAGATGAAGAAAGTTCGAGGTCACAAGGATAGGTTAGGTCATCAGCCCTGGTCAGATGGCTCAGCTGGTTAGAGTGTTATCCCATGCACCAAAAAGCTGTGGGTGCAATCCCCAGTCAGAGCACATATCTAGGTGCAATCCGATCACCGATCAGCGCATGTTTCTTTCTCACATCGATGCTTCCCTCCCTGTCTCTCCTTCCCTGTCTCCAAAATCAATAAAGATGTCCTTGGGTGAAGATAAAAAGAAAAAGATAGATAAGGTCATCAAGGAGGAAGGGAAGAGGAGGAAGAAAGGAGGGTGGAAATGGAGTTTTCAGTACAATTGCTTAGAAATCTTCTGATTTTTTTCTTGTTACAAAGATGCACTCACAATGAGGTCACTGGGGACATTGTCCTGGCAGCCCAGAGCGGCCAGGGTAAAGTAGAAAGGCTAAGGATTTCCAGAAGTGCAAAGTGACTACCTTGACTTGTTGTCATTGGGAGAACTCCCTGAGGTCTTCGCTACCTGTTACTGGTGGCCCTGGACTGAGCTGCAGGCTGCAGCCACGGAGCTATGAGGCAGGCACAGAAGGAGAATTCCGGTTCCTGGATGCAGCCAGGGAAACCCTGATCTGTTAAGTAAGTTTTCCTGGGCTAGGAAGACAGTCTAGAGAGAGAGACAGCTCTCAGCACGGTCAGGTTCAGAAGGACATTGCAATTGATTTGTTGGGATAAAATAATAGTGTCTATGTTTGCTATGATGACTCTCCTTATTTGTACCAGGAAACCTCTGTGAGCCCATGGGTTTGTTTAGGTATGCGATGCTCAGCACTTCGGCATTTAGCCTCCCTCCCCTCCCTTGACCTTCTGCCACATCCTCTGGCCCATTTCCAAACCTGGATCATTTCCATGGTCCATTTTCTCTGCCTTGGCCTGGAGCCCCAAAGCCCACCATGTGAGCTGGGCTGCCACATGGCCACCTGGGCCCTTGGGAACATCCTACTAGCCTTGTAACGATGTTTCATCCATTTCTGAGCACTCTTGCCACAGACTTTCTTCATTCCCTGCCCTCATGTGCGCTTGACTTTAATAAAAAGGAATTCCTTCCGCCTTCACCCCCTCTCTTCACACACATGCCACTGGGTCCTTTCTTTGTCTCTGTCCTTCAACCATTTGTCTTCCTGTCATCTCCCAATTGCATTCCACTCAACACTGCCGTGAATCCTCTCTTTCCTCTAGCTCCAACCTCACTTCCACCCCAGTCCCTTCTCTGGTCAGCAGATGACACCACCTTTACTTAAAAAATTAGGTCATCTGACATCCTCTCTTGTCAGTGCTGTGACTTTCCTCCTTGTCTCCCCGTGGCTCCTGGCCATAGTAAGCTCCTCCACTGCACCCCGCATCTTGTCCCAGCCTCTCCCCTCCCCACCCCTACATGGGCACTTATCTCCCAACACCTGCCTTCCTCCTCATTCCCCTCAACTCTCCTTCTCTTTTGTATGAAAGGGAGGCGTTCAACCCTGGCTGTGCTTCCAGTCACCAGAAGCCCCTGAAAAAAGCACGGATATACCCAGAAGAATTAAAAACAAAGTCCTGAAGAGATATGTGTACACACATGCTCATAGGAGAATTATTCACAATAGTCAAAAGGTAGAAGCTACCCACGTGTCCATGTACAGACAAGTGAATGAACAGATGTGATGTATGCATGCAACAGAATACTACTCAGCCTTAAAAAGGAAGGAATTTCTGACACATGCTGCAACGCAGAAGGACCTCGAAGACATTACTCAGTCACACATGGATAAATACTGTATGACTCTGCTTATAGCAGTTAAACTCGTGTAGACAAAGTAGGATGGGTGTGGCCGGGGGCAGTGGGAAGGGAGCAAATGGGCCGTTGTTGTTTCATGAGTACTGAGTTTTAGCTTTGCAATGTGAAAGAGTTCTGGAGATGGATGGTGGTGATAGTTGCACAATGAAAATGTACTTAATGTCACAGAGGTGTGCACTTAAAAATGGCTACAGTGGTAATTTTTATGTTATGTACATTACACCACAATTTTTTAAAAAAATATTAAAACAGGAAAGATGCCCCTTCTTCACCCCAGGTCCCCTACACCAGAATCTCCAAGTAGAGAAAGCTTTTCATTCATCCAGCAGATAGTGGCTCTGGGCCAGGCACTGCGCAAGGGGCTGGGGATACAGCATGCAGCGTGCACACCCTCCTCCTTACAAGCACATGGTCTAGGAAGGGGAACTGGTGATTTCCGTGCAGTTGCAGGGTGGGCAAACGCAAGGGTGTGTGGGAGTTTTCTCCCCTGGGGTCAGAGGGTGGAGGTGGGCAGCGTGGAAGGATTCCTGGAGGCAGAGCTGAATTACCTCCACTTCCTCACAACCCTCCCCCCGTTACTCACTTCTTGCAATTGGACTGTCTGCTCACTCTACTAAAACATTTGAATAGTTTAAATGTCCCCTCCCCCAATTCCCCATGTATACACTTACCCTTTTGAAGATTTATAGTGAGTTCCTATTTGCCGAACACTTCGGCGTTTAACATGTGGCAGAGTTAATGCCATGGGCTCGCCAGCTTTGTTTCACTTTCCTCTTCCTGGGCACCCAGGAACAGGTCTTTTCTCTATTCCCCTTCCCTGTTAGGTCGAGGCCATGTGTCTGGGTTTCTGGCACACGGGGTGTGAGAAGAAGGGATGCAGACTACTCCTAAGTCAGACCTTTAAAAGCCTTCCCACCCGCATGCTCCAGCTCCCTCCTCCCCTTTCTTGGCGTCCACAGCAACCCGCTTATATGGACAAGCTCCAGAGAAAGGTCTCCTGACCAGCACCAGCCTTGCTATGAGTGAAAAACAAAACTTTACTGGATTAAACCAACTGAGAATTTAGGGGTTTGCTGTTGCAGCTGCTGGCTTTAAATACCCCAGTAGTTCTCTGTTTCTGTTTATTCATTCAATCAACACTTTTTTTAGCACTGACTCTTATGCCTGGCATGTCGCTGTGAGTATTCTCACTACCCTTATTTTCTCTACAGAATCCAGCTGGGGACCATCCTCCTGAGATTTCTTCTCTCCACATTGTGGTCACAGGGCTTTTTGCTGAGTTTCCTCCTAACACAATGGTGTTCATGTTCCTCTCACTTACACGATAAAGGTATTTCCAAATCTTTTGCCCTCGGTGTCTCTCCCTGTTTGACTCTGTGTGTCATTTCAAAGAGAAGGTAGTGGGCACAGGTGGGCAGAGCCTTGTAGCAGGATGCAGATCTGATAGTTGCGAAAGGAGAGGGGAAGGAAGGAGGATCAGTCCGGAATCACTAGGCTGCCGGACACGCAGCTCTGAGAAAGTGTTGGCCAGGCCGGGCTCCCGAGCAAAAGTACTTGTTGGGAGGCTCCCCTGTTGGACAGGAACGCCGCAGCTCTGGTGCCTCTGCCATGCTCTGACAAGGCCAGGAGTGGCCCTGGAAGGGCCACCTTCACTGGAGTGCCGCAGTGGACCCGGAGGGGCAGCAGCTGGCGGCTGTCCGCTCCTGCACTCCTCACAGCCAGTTGTCTCACAGGGAGACCCCGGGTGCAAGACCCTGGCAGCGACTCTCTCTGCCGCTTGCTTACCCTATTTCTCCTCTTAGAAGCTCCCTGTTTCCAGCATGTCCACTAATCCATGACATCCTGGAGGGTTAGGTGCAAGACTCAGACCACTGGGGAGAGTGTCGTTTGGACGCGTGCATCAGTTCACACTCCGCCTTCTCTGTGAAGTCATTCTCCCCAAATGCACCCCCTCGGTAACACTTGTTCTCCCACCACTGTCTCAGCGCTTGTCAAATTCTTTTCTTAAGCCCTGGCTGGTGTGGCTCAGTGGATTGAGCGAGGGCCTGTGAACCAAAGGATTGCAGTTCGATTCCCAGGCAGGGCACATGCCTGGGTTGCAGGCCAAGAGACAACCACACATTGATGTTTCTCTCCCTCTCTCCTTCCCTTCCCCTCTAAAAGTGGATAAATAAAATCTTAAAAAAATTCTTTTCTTAAGAAATAGTTTATTTTTGCCAAGGGTTTGTGAGCATTACACATACTTATCTTTGCATTCCTGTAACTTGATAAGACAGACAGTAGGTGCTCAATTGTTTGTTGGATGAATTGTGCAGGACTAACTATCGAGCTGATGGTGCAGAGTGTGGAAAATTGAATAAGCTGGGAGCAAAGGAGTTATGTCCAAGTCCTAGCTCCAACACTTACTGGCTCCGTGAACTTGGGCAAGTTACTTAACATCTTTGACCCTCATTGTCTTGTCTACAAATAAGGAAGTGATTTAATGAAGTGTCCCCTTTAGAGTAGGCATCTCACAGGTGATAATCAAAGGGCATGACCTCTACTCCCTAATGACAAGGTTATTGTGAGCATCAGCAAACACCTTGGATGTGAAAGCTCTAGGCAAACCCTAAAGTTCTGCAAGAATGTAAGACATTATGTTTTACCACCTTTGGGTACCACCCCCCCCACACACATATCTTTATTTCTATCCTGCCCATGTCTTGAGTTCCAGACTGGCACAGCAGACAAAAGAGTCCCCTTGCTCACAACAAACATGTCTTTCATATATAGTTTTATATAGGTAGTTCTCTCTTTACCAGCTCTGACCATCTTTTCTGGCCTCGTCTTGCACTGCTTTCCTGTAAGGCAGACTTTTTGCAGGGGTCGGAAAGGCCTGCTTCTGGCCAAGAATGTGTTGTGCCCGTCCCCACCAAAGTTAACCCTTATTCTTGATTCCTACACCCATTGGTCGTAGTGCTGGTACTTCTAACACCACTGCTATTACTAACATCTCGGTAAAAATCTGCTTGGGTTTGTATCCCTTGATTCCCCCATGTACTAGTTGTGTGACCTTGGAAAAATCAATTCATCTCTCAATATTCTAGTTTCCTCATCTGTGAAACAGGCATAAGAATCCTCCAACCTCAGCATTATTGTGAAAACCAAGTGAAATAACCCAGGTCACCAACCTAGTATTGTTACAGCACAATTCCCATAAAGACCATAAGGAGGAGGAGTTGATATGGTCTCCATCTACAGGTGAGAGAACAACTGTCTGCACTGTGAATGTGGCACTTAACTGACAAGATATTTTCATGTCACAAGGTCAACTTGATAGAACTCTTCTAATTATGCTCAAGTAGTATGATACCTATACTATTTATTTCTCACAATAATCCAAACCCCCTTTTTATAAACAAGATAACCAAGGCCCAGAAAAGTAAAGCAAGTTGCCAAAGGTGATAAATATAATTAGTTTCTTTAGACTTCAAATTCAACTCCAAATTTTGTATGTTGATATTATACCCCAACATTTCCTTCATATGTGTGCATATGTCTTACCAACCAGATTGCAGGTGACCTGAGGGCAGTGTCTGTCTGCATTTCTTGCTAATGCCTGTCTCCCAAGCCTGTGATAAATATTCAATAAATACATTTTGATTTCTTGGTTAGTTATTCTACTTTTATTGAATGCCTACAACCTGACACAGACAGAAAGGTAAAGCACAAATTATATCTTAAGTAGGAAAAACTGTTATAGTATATCATACACTGTGTGTATGTGTGTATACATATATACATACACACATATAGTACATATATATGCACATATATACACATATACTACACACACGTGTATACACACAGTATAACCCATGTGACAGTATAGCACACGGAATGGGGGCACGACAAAAGGAGCAATCAACTGATCCATTCAGTACACATCAAAAACACCATGTACAAATGCCTCAAACAGAAACTACCTAAAAAACATTCTGTTTAGCACTGGCCCATCTGGAAATATTAGATTAGCAAGCAAACTCTCCATGGGTAACAAAATGTTGTAAACAAATCTCTAGTAATGTTTTTGACTGCAGATCCGGACAAAGAGACTGTCAGGAAGACAGCTGTCTCCTCTGCTGCCTCTTGCTCATACTGAGCCTTCTCCCCTCCAGACCACAGCCACGAGAGCACAGAGCCCTCAGCCAACAGAGGCCCTGCGTGTAGCTGCTGTTGAAGGAAGGGGTGTTGTGAACCGGGTAGGAAGCATACACTCCCTGTCTGGATCCTCACTGCACACTCCAGATGGCCATTTCAAACTCTCTCCTCAAACCCCCTCCCCCTCCCCACTTCTGCCAATGACCTTGACTCATACATCATGGAGAAAATAGAAATTTTCACAAGGAAATTGCTTCCTCTTCCCACCACTAAGTTCCTCTGCCCAAGTGAATCTGTACCCATTTCCTTATTCTTCTTGTCACCCCAAAGGACACCTTCCCATGACCAAAGGCCAATCGCTCCCCTTGACTTCAGGAGCCATCCCCTCGTGCCCTCCCAAGGACTCTGCTCCTCCTTGGTCCCCTTTTTCTTCCATATTATTCTTTCCCACTCTAGGAAGTCATTCTCATCGGTGTAATGCGTTCTGGCCTCTCTCATATTTAAAAGCAAACAAAAGCTTTGCTGTCACATTCTTCTGTCACCTCTTCCTCAGACTCCTAAGGTTATGGGCACACGCCCATGTTTCTTTTCCCTTACTGACTCATTCCCCCCTGTTATTTTAAATTTTAACTTATTGTATAGGAAAAACTATTAAAAACATCACCAATATTCCCATGCGCATCTCTCACAGTCCCTCTCCGTGCATCTCCTCCAAAGGTAACCACTGTATGAATTTTGTCTTTATCATTCCTGGGCTTTTTTCTTAATCAGATATACTATCAAGTAATGTGCAAGCAATGAAACTCACACGACTTAAGGGTTGTACCACCATAACATAATCTACCATTCTTGTTTACCTCAAAAAGTTCTCTCTTGCCCTTTTGCAGTCAATGTCCATGTCACCCTCAGCCCCAACAACCTCTAGTCTGTAACGATAGCCTTGTCTTTTATAGAATTTTATATAAATGCGATCATACAGTATATAGTCCTTTGTGTTTGACTTCTTGCAGTTAGCATAATAGTTCTGAGATTCATCCATGTTGTCACATTACATGTATGTGTGTGCATTTCATTCTTTATGCTGAATAGCATTCAGCATAAGAAATGAAATAGTACAATAAATCCTATATCATTTTACAAATATACCACAATGTGTTTATCCGTTTACCAGCTGAGGGACATTTGGGTTGTTTCCAGATTTGGGCTACTATGACTAAGACTGCTTTGAATATGCAGGTACAGGTCTTTATGTAAATACATGTTTTCATTTCTCTTGGCTAAGTACCCAGAGATGGGGTTGCTGGGGTCTGTGTTTGACTTTATAAGAAACAGCCAAGCTTTTTCTAAAGTGGTTGCACCATTTTTCACCCACACCAGTAATGGATGAGAGGTCCAGCTGCTTCATATTCTCACTAGCTCTTGATATGGCTGATCTTTTTAACTTTAGCCATCCTAGTGAAAATGTATCTCATTGTTTTAATTTGCATTTTCTCTACTGACTAACAATGTGGAGCATCTGTTTAATGTGTTTATCATCTGAATATTTTCTTTGGTGAAATATATTTGCATATTGTTTGCCCAGTTTTTAAATTAGGATTTTTTTCCTCTTATTAAGTTATAGGACTTCTTTACATATTCCGGATACAGGTCTTTTTTTATTGTTTTTGGAAGTGGCAAAGGAGTTATTAAATAGATTAATTTAGACCATTGGTAACCATCAGACTCCCATATATGACATCAGCGTAATTCAGCTTAATGCGCTTTAGCAATTTAAAGTTTTAAGAATGTTCCCTGGCTGCTGCGGCTCAGTGGACTGAGTGCCAGTCTGTGAACCAAAGGGTTGCAGGTTCGATTCCCAGTCAGGGCATATACCTGGGTTGCAGGCCAGGTCCCCGGTGGGGGGTGTATGAGAGGCAACCACACATGGATGTTTCTCTCCCTCTTTCTCCCTCCCTTCCCCTCTCTCTAAAAATAAATAAATAAAATATTTTTAAAAATAAAAGTTTTAAGAATGTGCCAAGGTAATAGTTGATGTCAACTTATTTTAATAAGTTACACATGCACTAGTTTGTATCTATATATTCTCTATGTGTCATTTTAAAGCACTTTAAACATCTTTGATAATCAAAATAGAATAGCCATGTTGAATGCAATAGTTTAGTCAAAGTGTCACAGTTTAATATATCAATGACCAAGGAAAGGTAGCTAAAAGCTTTAAATTTGAATGAACTTGATAAAAACATGTCAGGGCATGTTTAAGAAATTTGTCTTTATTACCTTTCTTTTTGTTTAGTGAAGAAAATAGTGTTTTCAATAAAGTTTTATACCTAGCGCTTTGAAATGAAAACCGGTAACTTACAACCTCTCATCACTTAAGTAAAACCAGAACAGCAGGTAAGAATTACATATCTGCCAACATGAAAGACAAATGAAGTGGATAAAATTAATCCCAGTTAGTGTTAAAAGCATTGGGAAAAATGTCACAGAAAAATAAAGAAAAAAGATGCTATGAAGAAAAAATAGAATGTGTAGTTGGATAATTTACAATTTATAATTCTATAAAAATTACTAGAATTCAAACATCTTTTTAATATGTTTCTGGTGAAATCAAAGTCAAAATATATACCTGGGATTCCTCCTTCTCCAAAGGAGAAATTAAACGAATCAGGTAATTTGTTCTCTGAAATACTCTGTCAATTCCAATCAGAAAAAGTGTACAAAATAACATAAACAATAAAAATGGTGTGTGGAGGAAAAGCTACAATAATTCCAGTTTTTGCTGTCTCCACAAGGCACTGTACATATGCCACATCAACGTAATGTTATGGAAATGACACCATTTCTGAGGATACAATCCACATTTTATTTACATTTAAGACTGTAAAATCACATATCCATATACCTATTTTTTTTTTTGCTGATTTCACTTACACTTAAATGCATGCTCATCAAGCAAAGACTGTAAGGAAAATTTCCCATGTCTGTTACATGTAACATATAGAAACATCTTTTAACCGAAATTAATTGACCTTCCCCATGAAATTTTTTTATTATGAATAAATGTATCAAAACAATCCTGGACATATTTTTTATACTGTTGGTGGTCAGCACCCACGCCACTTCAAAAATTAAAACAATTTATGGCAATATTGGCTGTACCTGCTGGTTTAGACAACTTAAACTGAAGCTCTTTCACTGAACTAGATGGATAAAACATGTCATTTCTCTTTTTCCTTCTTGAGATTTTTACTTTTTAGGGACACACATGCTTCCACAGCTATCTGACACTCCTCGCCACCCTTTCATTTGGGGAACTTGAGTTCTATTTTGAGTACTCCAGGTTCATGTTTAAATGACAGTGTCTTAAAAAAATTATGCTGCATTTTTCCTCCTGTTACCTGAAAACATAATGTGTATACATATATTAAATGTATTTTTACAAATGTTCAGGTCATGTTTACCAGGTAGAATTCTTTTACCTAATTTTTGGGTATTTTGCATTGTGATATTTAATCAAGACATTAACATGTCTTGATTAGAAGACTGTGGATCCACTAGAAGACTGGATTTAAGACGTGTTTGAGATCCACTAAAATTAATTGTTTTGTGTTTGTCCTTCTGGTGGCTAGAAGCTTCATATTTTCTTTGAATATCATTAGATGTCTTAGATCTTGAAGTATAACTTTAATACTGTATGAATCTTGCCATTTTGCTAACACTGAGATGCTTCATGCATCTACCATTCCCCTGGAATTATTTATTCCATTCATACTAATTTTGGTTACAAATCTAACTGATCGAGAGGCTTATGGGTATTTAGGCCCACATTCTCCTATCAGGGTATGTATTCTGTTTTCATAGTTTATCTTTTCTCTTCTCTACCTGGAATGTTCTCCTTCCCCATCACCACCTTCTGAAGTCCTACGAGTCAGTCCTTTCAGGCTCAGTCCAAGCGTAACATTCTCCACGGTTCAGCTTTCCTCAATTATTCCAGTCTTGGTGGTCCCATAATCATGCTTGTGCACCTTGTAAGCGTCACAACTTCATCACCTTCAAGGCCCCAGCTAACCATACCATACCCACTCATTTTTGTTCTTCTTCAAGTTTTTCCAACAAGTGAAAATTACAAGGAACTTTAATGCATTTTGCAACAGAATGGATAGACCTGGAGAGGTCTATTATGTTAAGTGAAATAAGCCAGTCAGAGAAAGCTGGATACAAGTCTTTTACCAGATAAATGTTTTGCAAAATTTTCTTCCAATTGGTGGCTGGCCTTTCCATTTTCTTAACAAAGCCTTTCCAAGAAAAAATGGTTTTGATTTTGGTAAAGTCCACTTTACCAATATTTTTCTTTTAGAGTTTATACTTTTTTGTGCTCATCAAAAAAAAATCTTTGCTTACTTCAAAGTTACAAAGATCCTAAATTTCTTTATATTTTTAATAGTCTTTGCCCTTACATTTAGGTCTATGATACATTTCAAGTTAATTTGTGTGTGTGGTGTAAAGTAAGGGCCAATTGTAGAACCACTTGTTGAAAAGACTATACTGTCCCCATAAAATATCTCAGCACCAGTGTCAAAAATAAATTGATCATATGTGATTGAGACTGTTTATACTTATCTCCATTGACCTATGTGTCTCTCCTTATGCTAAAATCATACTATTATACAATAAGTCTTGGATTCATAGAATAAGTTTCCTTTACTTTTTCAAAATTATTTGACTATTTTAAGTCCTTTGCATGTCCACATGAATCTTAGAATCGATTTGTAAATTTCTACCAAAAAAGCCTATTTGGCCCTGGCCATTGTGGCTCTCATTTAGTTAGAGTGTCCTCTCATAGACCCATAAGGTCATGGGTTCGATTCCTGCTCAGGGCAAATACCCAGGTTGCAAGTGTGATCCCCAGTTGGGGCACATATGAGAAGGCAACTAAACGATGTTTCTCTCTCACATCAGTGTCTCCCATTCTCTCTCTCTCCCCTACCCTCCCTCTTGTTAAAAAAAAAAATCTGTTCGGAGATTCTACTTTCTATAATGGTGGCATGAAGGAGAGGTAGAGAAATTCCCCTCCACAGCAAACTAGTACAAAACTGGACAAAATTATTAACAACTACAATTTCATAGAACTGGAAAGTGACCAAAGTGAGGCAGCAATGTAAGAAGTCTTACTCATGAAAATTACCATACCCAAAAGAAGAGTAAATTCATGGCCTTCATGCTGGATGGGGGCAGGAGGCATTCCCATGCACCTACACCCATGTTGAGAAGCAAAATCTACAGCTTTATCAGCTGAATAAAATGGTTGTCTTGGTTTGGGGAGGATGGCAGAACAGCTAGTATGGGGAAATTCTAGAACTGAGAGAGCCAGAGAGGACCTAATATAATAAAATCTCCACATAGCTCTAATTAAGTGCTAAACTGCCCTGGCGGGTGTGGCTCAGTGGATTGAGTGCTGGCCTGTGAATCAAAAGTTTGCCAGTTCGATTCCCAATCAGGACACATGCCTGGGTTGTGGGGCAGGCTGGACCCTGGTTGAGGGCATGTGAGAGACACTAATTGATGTTTCTCTCTCCTTCTCGTTCTCCCTCCCTTCTTCTCTCTCTAAAAATAAATAAATATAACCTTAAAAATATAAATAAATAAATAAGTGCTAAACTCTGTGTATAACCCAAAGAAATGGACAGTCTGGGGAGACTTGTAAAATCACTGTACTGTTGAACGTGTTCCTCAGCCTACACACAACTCAGACAGCAATGGATAAAGAGCTCACAAACTTGAGATGTCTGAGCATAACCTCTGCCCAAACCACTGACTTACCGATAAACTATGTAGGTGTAGGGAAGACCTTAGGGAGCCAAACACTCCTCTTCCAGGAACAAGCAAAAGGAAGCTGAGCAGAGACATCAATGGCTGCACACTCTGGGACAGATAGATTTTGCAATTTTGAGTGCAGACAAGGTAGTTACCTGCTGAAACAAAAAACATCATAAGGAGAATAAATCTCTGAATAGAAGTTTACAATCTTTGCTTTTTAACCAAAAAAAAAAAAAAGATAAACAAATAGAAAAGCATGATCTGTACATAAGAAATAATGCCAGTCAATAAAAGTTGATTTCTAATGGCCCCAGGTGTTGGCTTTAGGAAAAAATATTCTCAAAGCAGACTTATAAATATGTCTGAGGAATAAAAAAGTATATATTCAAATAATTAAGGGAAAGTATGCTAATATTGACTGATAAATAAGGAACCTCACCAGAAAATAGTCCCTATAAAAAAAAATCCAGATGAAAATTCTAGGGCTAAGAAGTACCGTGCTCTAATGAAAAGTTTAGTAGATAAGCTCAACAGAAGATTCGATGTGAAAAAAGTAGTCGGAGAACTTAAAGTTAGGTCAATAGAAATTATAAATCTGCAGAGTGGGGAGGAAAAAAGATTAAAGAAAAACAAACAGAATCTGAGAGACCTGTGTGGGATCACAGGAAACAGTGTATTCCACACACAGTTAAAATCCTACGAGGGGGGGAGAGAGAAAGGGGCAGAAAATATATTTACATGAATAAACGGTGAAAACAGTACAAATAATGGTTGACTTCTTGTAAGAAACAATAGAAGCCAGAAAACATTGCGATGACAATTCAGATGTTAAAAGAGAAACTTGTCAGCCAAGAATTATATATCTGAACTATTCTTTAGAAATGAAGACAAAATAGAGACAATTCTAAATAAACAAACCGAGGGAAGTTGTCGTTAGTGTATCTGCACTGTAAGAAACGCTAAAGGAAGTCCATCAGGCTAAAGGAAAATGATAAACCAGATGGTAACTCAGAAGCAGAGGAAGAAAGGAAAACACTGGAACTGGCAGATATGTGCCTCCGTATGAAAGATTACACTTATATATTTTCTCTTTTATTCCTTTAATTTCTTTAAAAGGCACAAAAATCTTTAGAGCAAATATTATAAACTTTGTTGTGGGGTTTTACAATATGCATAAGTGGCAACAGTGTCACAACATAGGGGAAAACGCTACTAGACTGGTGATGAGTTCCTGCATTTTGCCGGAAGTACGTTAGCATTTACCTGAGATAGACTGGGATACGTTAAAGATGCTTACCACATCTTTGGAGGAACTACTGAAAAAATAAGCCAAAGAAATAGAGCTATCAAATTAACAGAGGAATTGAGATGGAATGAAAAATATAATTTTCTAAGCACAAAAAGTAGTAAAGAAGGAATAGAGAAGAAACAACAGCAAAAAAAGATGAGATGTTAAAAATATGAAAAAATGGTCTACCTCAACTATATTAATAATTATATTTAATGAATGGACTAAACACTCTAATCAAAAGTCAGAGATTGTTAGACTGGATTTTAAGAAGCAAAACTCAGCATGTAACTGGTGGAGCTCAGTTAGTTGGGCATCGTCCTGCAGAGCATCCCCCAGAGCATCCTGCAGAGCAAAAGGTCGCTGGTTCAATTCCCAGTCAGGACACAAGCCTGGGTTATGGGTCTGGTCCCCAGTCAAGAGCATGTGTGAGAGGCAACCAGTCGATGTTCTCTCTCACATCAATGATTCTCTTCCTCTTTTTTTCCCTCCCTTCCCCTCTCTCTAAAAATAAATAAATAAAATCTTTTTTAAAAAGATTTAATATATATTTTCTTTATTTAAGTATATTTTACTGATTATGCTATAACAGTTGTCCCAATTTTTTCCCTTTTGCCCCCTCTGCCTGGTACCCCCTTTCCCTCCAGCAATCCCCCACTTAGTTCATGTCCATGGGTTGTGCATATAAGTTCTTTAGCTTCTCCATTTCCTAAACTATTCTTAACCTCCCTCTGTCCATTTTGTACCTACCATTATGCTTCTTTATTCTCCCCCTGCCCTCTCCTGCTGATAACTCTCCACGTGACCTCCATTTCTATGACTATGTTCCAGTTCTAATTGTTTGCTTAGTTTGTTTTTGTTTTTTTTAGATTCAGTTGTTGATAATGTGAGTTTGTTGTCATTTTACTATCACAGTTTTGACCTTCTTTTTCTTAAGTCCCTTTAACATTTCATATAAAAAAGGTTTGGTGATGATGAACTCCTTCAACTTTACCTTGTCTGGGAAGCTCTTTATCTGCCCTTCCATTCTAAATGATAGCTTTGCTGGAGGGAGTAATGTTGACTGTAGGTCCTTGCCTTTCATGACTTTGAATACTTCTTGCCAATCCCTTTGCCTGCAAAGTTTCTTTTGAGAAATCAGCTGACAGTCTTATGTGGACTCCTTTGCAGGTAATTCTTTTTTCTCTTGCTGCTTCGATATTTTCAAAATTTTTTTATTTTTATTATTTATTTTTTCCATTACATTTATTCCCCTTATACCCTCCTCTCCTCAGCAATCACCACCCTGTTGTCCATGAGTCCTTTATCTTTTTTACTCAATCTCTTTTCTCCCTAACCTCTCCCTGCCCCACTAGTTGTCATCTGCTCTCTATCTAGGAGTCTGTCTCTAGTTTGCATGTTAGTTCAGTTTATTCTTCAGATTCCACATACAAGGGAAATCATATGGGATTTGTCTTTCTCTGACTGGCTTATTTCACTTAGCATAATGTTCTCCAGGTCCATCCATGCTGCTAAAATGGGTTAATTTTCTTCTTTTTACAGCTGAGTAGAATTCCATTGTGTAAATGTCTCATAGCTGTTTTATCCACTCATCTACTGATAGACAGCTGGGTTGCTTCCATATCATGGTGATTGTAAATAATGCTGTAATGAACATGAGGGGTGCTTATGTTCTTTCAAATTAGTGTTCTTTCAAATTGGATCCATTTTTAATTTTTTGAGGTATCTCCATACTGCTTTCCACAGTGGCTATACCAGTCTGCATTCCCACCAACAGTGCAAAAGTACCAGTATCCCCTTTCTCCACATCCTTGCCAAAACTTGTTGTTTTTTGAGTTATTGATGATAACCATTCTGACAGGTGTGAGATGGTATCTCATTGTGGTTTTTATTTACATTTGTCTGATAATTAGTGATCTTGAGTATCTTTTCATATATCTATTGGCCAGCCCTATGTCCTTTTTGGAGAAGTGTCTATTTAGGTCCTTTGCCTAGTTTTTAATTTTGTGTGTGTGTGTGTGTGTGTGTGTGTGTGTGTGTGTGTGTTGAGTTTTGGAAATACTTTATAAGTGGTGGACATTAATCCCTTATCAGATGTATTGGCAAATATGTTCTCCCATTCTGTGGGCTGTCTTTTTATTTTGTTGACTATTTCCTTTGCTGTGCAAAAAGTTTTTAGTTTGATGAAGCCCCACTAGTTTATTTTTTCCTTTGTTTTCCTTGCCTGGGGAGATATATACAATAAATAATTTGTACAAGCAATGTCCAAGATTTTGCTGCCTATGTATTCTTCTAGGACTTTTATGGCTTCAGGTCTAACATTTAAGTCTTTGATCCATTTTGAATTTATTCTGGTGTGTGTATAAGAAGGTGGTCTACTTCCATTTTTCTGCACCTATCTGTCTAATTTTCCCAAGACCATTTATTGAATAAACTATCTTTAGCCCATTGTATATGCTCACTTCCTCTGTCTAATATTAATTGACTATAAAGTTGTGGGTTTATTTCTGGGCTTTCTACACTGTTCCATTGATTTATGTGTCTATTTTTATGCCAGTACTAGGCTGTTTTGATTACTATGGCCTTGTAGTATAGTTTGATATTAGGTAGCATGATTCCTCAAACTTTGTTCTTCTTTGTCAGGGTCGCTGTTGCTATTCAGGGACTTTTGTTGTTCCATATAGATTTTTGAAATATTTGTTCTAGTTCTCTGAAATATGTCATTGGAATCTTGATAGGAATTGCTTTGAATCTATAGATTGCTTCGGATAGTATGGACATTTTACTGATGTTAATTTTTCCTATTCATGAACATAGTATATGCTTCCACTTATTTGTGTCTTCTTAAATTTCTTTCTCTAGTGTCTTATAATTTTCCAAATACAAGTCTTTTACATCCTTGGTTAGGTTTATTCCTAGGTATTTTATTATTTTTGAAGCAATTGTGAATGGAACTGTTTTCTTAATTTCCTTGTTAGTTCATTATTGGCACATAAAAATGTGACCGATTTCTGAACATTAATTTTTCTCCTGCTACTTTGCTGAATTCATTATCAGTTCTAGTACTTTCTTGGTGGAATCTTTGGGGTTCTCTATACACAGTATCATGTTATCTGCAAATAAAGACAGTTTTACCTCTTCCTTTCCAATTTTGATGCCTTTTATTTCTTCTTCTTATCTGATTGCTATGGCTAGGCCTTCCAGTACTAAATTGAATGAGAGAGATGAAAGCAGACATCCCTGTTTGGCTTCCAATCTTAAGGGGAATGCTTGTATGATGAGTATGATGCTGGCAGTGGGTTCATCATATATGACCTTTATTATGTTTAGATATGTTCCCTCTATTCCTACTTTGCTGAGAGTTTTTATCATAAATCAGTGCTGGATTTTATCAAAAGCTTTTTGTGCATCTATTGATGTAATCACATGGTTTTTATCCTTCATTTTGTTTATGTGGCGAATCACATTTATTGGTTCGCATATGTTGTACCATCCTTGCATTCCCAGAATGAATCCCACTTGATCGTGGTATATGATCTTTTTGATGCTGTATTTGGTTTGCTAATATTTTGTTGAGGATTTTAGCATCTATGTTCATCAGGGATATAATATATATTTTCTACCAGAGATGTAGTTTAAATTCAGTGGCACAAATGCTATCCAGTGTATTTTTTACTTTGGATATTGTATATTTTTTATCTCTGGAAGTTACACTTGGGTCTTCTTCACATCTTTAAATTCTCTCTGTTCTGCTTATATTTTATTCTACTTTTTAAACATATTTTTAATAGCTGTTTTAATGTCCTTATCTATTAGTTCAATCATGAATATTATTTCTGCATCTTTTTCTATTGATTCATTTTTTCTAGGTTCTGTGTCATTATTTTCCTACTTCTTTGCATGTTTTGTAGTATTTCTTTTCACCCAACACCACCAAATAATTTATTTGAAATCAGAATTAGAATAACAATTGACAGTTGTGAAATGTATGCGTAGTCTAATACTTCTGATCAGTTGTACCATTTATCTAGGACAAATTACCAGTTAAACTTTACATTATTCTTTCAGAACTGACGTTTTTCAGTGACTCCAAATTTGGTATCTTCAAATTTGGTATATCAGGAAATGCGTGCATGTCTGCTTTACCATACGTTTACTTAAGGTTAAAAAGCTCCTTCTCCAACTTTGCTGATACTCTGGGCCAGTATCAACAGGTCTTCCAGATGACTTTTGCTCAGTCAGTTATGTATTCTCCAATGTTGTATACGAAGAACTGCTGTACAGGATCAAATTCATATTAAGTGCCACTACTGTTTAGCACTAGTATTCCTCCCAGTGTTCTGTGAAGTCCAGGGATTGCTCTGCACTCCTTTCTTGTACATCTTTCTCTGACTTCGGGTAAACTGGTCTCACTCAAGCACAGGTAAGTACTCAGCCAACAACATTAAGGTGATCCCTCGGCAGCTTTCTGGAGTTCTCATTCTCTACAGCCCTCCTCCGTGGTAGTACTGCCCAGCAAATTGCGGCTGCCTGGCTCTCCCCTAATTCCAATCTGTTTCCTCCACTCAGCAAGACCACTGAAGTCTGGGTTTCACCTTTCTGCCCTACCACCTGGAAATTCCTACCAGCAGGCAAGATGGTGCAATCACAGCTCACCTGGTTTGCTTTTGCTTGTTTTCTTTCACTCGGGCATCACAGTCCTGCTTGCCTGCCATCCAATGCTGAAAAACATTGCTTCATATAATTTCCTAGTTTCCTCATTGTTAGGCGGAAAGGTAAATTTACTCTCCAGACTAATATATTGGCCAGAAACAGAAGTTTAAATTCCCTTTCTTTTACAAAATGCTTTTACAAACCTCCCCCCCCAACTTTTTACAGTATATTATGTATTCACAAAAATAAAATATTTTAAATTTTGGGGTAGGCTAAGATAATTTTAGATGCATAGTAAATAATACTGTTAAGTTGTTCATTAATGATTTGTTTTCTCCACTCAAAATAATGTTTATAAGATTCATCTTGCCCTGGCTGGTGTGGCTCAGTGGATTGAGTGCCGGCCTGTGAACCAAAGGGTTGCTGACTCAGTTCCCAGTCAGGGCACATGCCTGGTTCCAGGTTGAACCCTGGATGGGGTGCATGAGAGGCAACCAAATACATGCAAGCGGCAACCAGTGTTTCTCTCTCACATCCAAATTTCTTTCCCTCTATTTCTCTCTCCCTTCCTTTCTCTCTAAAAAGTAAATAAATAAAATCTTCCTAGAAATGTAAACAATATGAATGCCCATTCCTGGGGACAATTACTGTGCATCATGATTGTGGAACATAGAGGATCTTGATCATCAAGTAAAACAAGAAAGACCCTAAGAAAGTTTTGAAAGTAGAAGGACCTATCTTTGACACTAAGGTGGAAAGACATTAGGTAGACATGTGGTTGAATCCTAGCTCCATCCCATTATTTGTGATTCTCGAAGCTAGATATTTTTTGTGAGTTCTTTCTTCATTTATAAAGTGAGAACATAACTGCCTATCAAAATTTCTATCAAATTTAAATAATATAATATCTGCTAAATTGCCTGGCAAAGCACTTGGCACAAAGTAGATACAATAAATAAATAAATAAATAAATAAATAAATAATAAGCAGTCTCCTCTTTACTTCCCAAAGCTCTTAATGTTCTAGTCTTGATGGAAGGAAGCTTTAAAAAGACAAAACACAAAAAAACCTTTCTGAGAATAAAGGGCAGCTGGGTAGGAGTATCTTTTCTGAGGCCAGGAGGTCTTCCTGTTTTCACAGAAGCAAGAATTAAGGAAACAGCAAATAATTGAGCAGCGAAGGAGGAAGAGTCTCTGTGTGCCCTCTCTTTGATTTTGCTTTGACTTCCTTGCCTTGTCTTTCTAGCATGCCTTCTTCTCTAGAGCGGCATGGTAGCCTAGATACTTTTAGAACTAAATGTCCATGTAATGTGACCATATAACTTAAGAATTAAGTTATGGAAGCTATGATAAAGGTCCAATAGAGGCATAAATCTCTAGTGGCTACACGTTTTTATAAGGGTTAGCAAATTCTGTGAAGCTTTATTTTTTTTTCAACTCACAATTGTCGAGTATCAATTGTATATTAGGAACTGTGCTAGAAACTAGTTAATATAGACATAACACTCTGTTCAAGTTGTCTGCAGTCCAGATCCTTTCCTCTTACTCTCAACCTCTGAAATCACTGCAAACAAGAATATTTTTACAAAGGCAAAACTCCCATCCTGATCTGTGAGCATCGTCAACCTCTATAACTATAAAAAGTCCAAGGGAGGAAATGCCAGAAAGCTGCGAAGACAAAACAGACAATCAGAAAGAGTGAAAAGGCTGGTCAGTGTGGTACACATTTTAATTCATCTCAGTATCTTCATTGATTCTTTTAATCATTTCTAGGCCGCATCTGAAAAATCTGCTTTTAGTCTTTTCACTTATAATAATTAAATCAGAAATGTCATTCACTTCAGTTTTCTTCTTGGCACATGATAAGAACTCAAGTGTTGCTTGGCTGGAGTGTCTTGAGATACATATGCTTTCTCATGCGGTGTGCACTAATCTCACATGTGAACTCCATTGGGTTTCCTTACATTCAACTTCCTTCTGCCCCAACGTTTGCAGTTATTTTAAATTAATTTTCCTTGCTACATTGCTTGCATTGTTTTATGCTTTCTCAAATCCCTTTGCAATCAAGGAAAAATCAATAGAAATGCATGCCTCTGGCTATTGTACTGAATCTGTAGAACACAATCTTCCTTTGTGTATTCTTTCAGAAGAGCTTCTTACAAGATTTTTTAAAACCAGCCACAGTTAAAACATAGTAACTACAATAACAAATGACAATTTTATAGGGTTTTAATTTATTTTCTTAATAAGAATAAGTCTGAGTATTTTGTAAAAATAACCCAAATCTCAGAATGGTCTGTATCTAGTTACAAATGAAATACCTATTAGAAATATTTATAAAAACATATTGATATATTTATATTTTAAAACATTACAATCTGTTTTTTTCCAATCAATTTTTTACTGCTGGATTTGTAATCAGCAGGATGGTGAAAGATTCAAACAGCCCCCTGGAAGTGTTCCTTTTGAGATATGTCTGGCTCATAGCATGAAATATTATAGCTGCATAAATCATTAATACCACTTTAATCTTCGGTTTGCAACTGCAGCGCCAATCAGACTATTTCACTGTGTAAATGACACCCTGGGAGCATGTTAAGCACCTTTAGATGCTGCTCTAATGCTTTCAGCACTTAGCACGGTGCTCTGAGCATGAGAGGCTCAGTTATGCATGTTTTATTTGCGGGGTTCAGATCATGTGGGTGCATTTGACACACTAAATCATTAATAGGTGAAGTGGGGCTCGTAGTTAGTTCAATCTAACAAGCATTTATGGGATACCTATTATGTAATCTGATCGTGTCACTCCCATACTTAAAAACGTTCAATTATTCCCTATAGTTTTCAGGATAAAATCCAACCTCCCAATATAGCATATGAGACCCTGCATAATCTACCAATAATGGCAGATATGTGACGTGTGGGCTCCCACTCCCCTCTTCTCATCTCACAATAAATGCAACTAATGCATCCCATCACTCTTTCCCACTGAGACTGGCGGTGGCTTCGGAAACCCTTTCAACACAACGTTCCAGGCAGCCACCACCAATAGACCAGAGTTAAGATCTATCTGCCAGTCCTACCAATCTATTTCTCTAGTCCCCCTTAATGCCATCAAACACCATCTGCGTTAGTCACATAAAATGTCATACATTTTCACACCTATGCACTTTTTCCTATGCTGTTCCTTCTCTGTAGAATAGTCTTCCTCCTTTTCCATGTGTAGCTAACTCCTGTTAATTCTGCACAATTCAGATTGGGTTTCACCTCCTCAGTCTGTTCCAGACACCTTTATTCTGTGTTCTCAAAATAACTTGCACTTAGTATTTTATCAGCTGCACCATGATTGTTAATTGCTTACCTCTCTCCCTGAATAAAGTTAATTCTTTGAGAGCAAAGGTCATGTTTTATTTCACTCTGTATCTCAGGCAGCCAGCACAAAGCCTGGTGTGCAGTCGGCATTCAATAAATGTTCAAAAACTAATGTTCTAGCCACTGTGTTAGGTTTCAGGAACACAAAAGAGAATAATGTATGAGGACGAGAAATATTTATGGAGCGCTTTACTGTGCGCTCCATAAATATTGAGGCCCTGTTCCAAGCACTTTAAAACATAGATTATGTTATTCAGATCTCACAACCCTTCAAGGTCAACTCTGTGATTATCTTCCTTTTAATAAAGAGGAAACTAAGACACAAAGAAGCCAAGTGACTTCTCTAGAATCACACCCAGCCAGATAGTCTGGTTCCAGAGTTCCTAACCATTATACCTACTGCCTGGGCCCTGCATGGACCCTGTCCTCAAGGAGATCAAAGGTTATTAGAGGGAGACAGGAAGGTGAGTGACTAAGTAGTATGTATTGTGGAAGGACTATAATACACATTTGAGCAATATAAAGGAGAGGCGTGATTAACATAGTTGGGGGTAGAAGAAAAATTTTCAGGGAAGGTTTCACTAAAGAAATGGCATTCAAATTAGTCTTGAAAGACTAAGACCACATGAGATGGAGCCGAAGGGAAAGATATGCTAGGCAGAGAGAAAGTGCATGCAAGACACAGAGGAAGCAACATGATATTTGGGCACCAGGACCAGCTACGTAATTTGCAGAGCCCAGAGTAAAATGGAAACACACCGCCTCTTTTTGATAACTTATTAAGAGTTTCCACACAGTTACAGCAGAGCATTAAATCAAATGGCCCTTTCAGGTGCAGGGCCCCGTGCAAAGGCACAGGCCGCATGCCCGTAAAGCCAGACCTGCTGGGCACCACACATGCTTCATCACTGGTGGAACAAGAAGTACCTGGGGCAAAAGTACTTTATGAGGCAGAAAATGACACTAGTGAGGGCAGCAGAGGTCAGATTATATGCCACACTCAGTAGCCTGGACTTTGCAACCTGGTTGGATCGTTTGCAAAAAGATACTTCCGGGACGCCAGGAGTCGACGGAGGTTACAAGAAGAAAGCACAGCAGCAGTAGCAATTACACGGGCCAGAGGCTCAGATCCTGGATCCAGCCTTTTCAGTGGGGACGTCTGCAAAGGGTGGACCTGAGAAATGAGCAAGAGGGACAGCTTTGAAGAGTTTACACTCAATGTGCATAGGGAGCCTGTGAGGAAAGAGGAATGGCCCAAAGGCTCAAACAAGGGGCCAGGGTTCAGGAGAACACGTCACCATTTTGTTTAGGCCTGCAGACCAATTTGAAGCAGTGCTATAAAATTAATGTATATAATTCTTTAGCATCATTTATATCAGGGACACCTGCAGTCCTGGAGAAGGTCAATGCATAAGACTGCAAGAAATAAAGTCCTTGCACAGCTTCCCCTTCTGCAACTCTCACAAGCAAAATGGCGCATGAAGAGTCTATTCTTTCTTGATTTCCTTCCAAACAGCCATGGCTTTTTGGGTCACTTGAGTTTTCCCATGAAACAGGAAAAAAAAAACCTTAAACCCTTCTGATATGATTTCTCAACTGCCAAACTGTTCTCGAGAAACTTCCTGAGTTGTCTGGTTTTCTGGCACTATTTGAATGTGATCTCCAATATAATGAGAATAAAATTAAATAATACATTGGTGCTTTGGAAGTGGAAGTTCAGTGTAAATATCAGTTTCATCCTGGGATTCTGGGAGGCTGACAATGGTTCACACAACTAAATTATTTCCCCTTATCACTCTGATGGTGGGTTCTTCCATTCAGTTTTTCAAGGTTCAGTTCATTTGTAGAAACTTTGCTAACCATAATGACTTTCCTTTCACCCCTTTGCCAATAAAACTGAGGGAACTAGAATATCAAAATATACAAATTTAAATAGTCAAAGCATGAACATGCTCACTAGTCATAATTATCTTTTTTAAGTAACAATATTTTTATTTTTCATTGACTTTAGGGAGAGAAGAACATTGATTTGTTGTTCCATTTATTTATGCACTCATTGGTCGACTCCTGTATGCACCCTGACTGGGAATCAAACCCACAGCTTTGGCATATCGGGGCATCACTGTAACTGACTGAGCAACCTGGCCAGCGCTTAGTTAGCAATTTTTAAAAAATAGAAAACTGTAGATTGCACTTGGATTTACTCTCTAGTTCTGGGGTTCCCTGTCACTTTAGAAAAAGTTTTTTTGTTTTTTTTTTTTTAATTTTCTAAGTGCTCCTAAAGAGGACAGCAGTCTTCAAACCATTCACTAACAACCGGGCAGCATGGCGTGGCTGAATGCTCATGGGCTTTCATGGGACAAAGGTTGGTACAGGGGTGATCTTGGGCTGTTTACTTAATCTCTCTCACCCTTAGCTACCCAGGGTGTGAGGGTTTATATCCACCTTGCAAGATTAGTGGAAGATTGAGTGAGTTCACAGATATGTAAAACAGTTGTCCCCAGGCAGATCTTGCATAAAGTGAGTTTCCTGAGTCACCTGTGTGTGTCTTTGGTGAGGAAAATTAAGTCATATTTTATACCTCGATATTCTCTTCCAACTTTAATTCATTGCTTCTGAGGATGCCTAGTGGGTTTCTTCCCTTTGGGTGTAACCAGGTGGGAAGATGCTTACAGATTCCAGCTTCACACCAACACGTCACCAAAGGTCATGTTCTGAGACTGCGCCACCAGCTCTGGGAAACTCAGAACCTTTCTTTCCCAAACAGCTGGGGAGCTCTTCTCCTTCCTCCCCAGGAACCGTTTTTGCCTCCGTATTCACTGTGTACTAGTAGTTTCCTCAGAAGGCTCCTCCAACTCCCCAACCCCCCCTTTTGATCAGTTCTCTCTCCTATAAATCTTTCTAGTAAACTGTACTTGATTCTTTGTAGAACTTATCACAATTATAATTGAGAAATTAATTATGTAATTAATTGTTTTAGATGCATTTTCTTCAACAGAATGTGAACTCCACTGAAACTCTGTCATGTCCATCACTGTGGACTGAGTTCCCCGTGCATGCTCTTGCACATAGTAGGAGCCCAACCATGCATGACTAAATAAATAAGCGAGTGCCGGGCCATTATTAACTAATTTGGATAAACACATATATTTTTTTATTAAAGTATAGTTGATATACAATATTATATTAGTTTTAGGTGATTTGTGACTTGACATTTATATACCTCACAATGTGATCACCATGATAAATCTAGTAACCATCTGTCACCATGCAAAGTTATTATGATATTATTGAATTCACTCCCCATGGTGTATAGTATATTCCCATGATTTATTTATTGCATAACTGAAGTTTGTATCTCTTATTCCCTTTTACAATTGTACCACTCCTCCACCTCCTCCCCTCCAGCAATCACCAGTTGGTTCTCTCTCACCCTAGGAGTCTGTTTCTGTTTTGTTTGCTTGCTTGTTTTGGTTTTTTAGGTTCCACATATAAGTGAAATCATATGATACTTGTCTTTCCCTGTCTGACTTATTTCATTTAACGTAATACACTCTAGTTCCATCCATGTTGTCACAAATGGCAAGATTTCATTCTCTTATATTGCTCAGAAATATTCCATTGTTTGTGTATATGTGTATACCACATCTTCTTTATCCATTCATCTATTGATGGACACCTAGGTTGTTTGCATATCTTGGCTTTTGTAAATAATGCCGCAATGAACATGGAGGTGCATAAATCTTTTCAAATTAGTGGTTTTGTTTTCCTCAGATAAATACTCAGAAGTGGAATTGCTATGTTGTATGATAATTCTATTTTTAATTTTTAGGAGAAACTCTATACTATATTCCATAGCTGCTGTATCAATTTATAGTCCCACCAACACTGCACAAGGGTTCCCTTTTCTCCACATGCTTGCTAACACTTATTTTTTGTTGACTTGTTGACAATAGCCATTTTGACAGGCATGAGGTGATATATCAGTGTGGTTTTAGTTTGCATAGCCCTAGTAATTAGTGTTGAGCATCTTTTCATATGTCTGTTGGCCATCTGTATGTCTTCTTTAAAGAATATCTATTCAGGTATTCTGCCCATTTTTAATCATTTTTTTGTTTTTTGATATTGAATTTATGATTTCTTTATATATTTTGGATAGTAAACCCTTATAGGATATATGTTTTTATTTTGTTGATGGTTTCCTTTGCTGTGCAAAAGCCTTTTATTTTGATGTAGTCCATTTATCTATTTTTGCTTTTGTTGCCACTGCCCAGGGAAACATATCCAAAAGAATATCACTGAGGTTGATGTCAAAGAACTTACTGCCTATGTTTTCTTCTGGGAGTTTTATGATTTCAGGTTTTACATTTTAGTCTTTAATCCATTTTGAGTTTATTTTATTTAGTGTTAGAGGGTGGTCTGGTTTCTGTCTTTCTTTCTTTCTTCTTCTTTTTTTTTTTTTTTTGGCATGTATTGTAAAACAAAGAAAGGGAGGAGCATGGGCATCAATAAGAAAAGGTACCTAACAGAACAGCTGGTAGGCACAAAGAGCCTTCCACCATCACTATTTTGCCCTATACCAGCCATTCCAAATCGCCACCTTTGCACCTTAGGTATGCAATGGACACATTATAGGTCCATGGTTTGAACTCTGCCCAACAGTGGTGTGACCCTCAACAGGGTCAATCTATGAGCTTAGCTTCTTTTGCATAATAATATGAGAAAAAACATGAAGTGGTCCCACTGTCATGCCAGGACCTGGAGTCACTCTTGACACCTCTACTCACATGTTCATCACAGCCAATCATTTGCCAAGGCTCACTTCTACTTCAGAATTTGAATTTTCCTCCTGTGATGCTCTCCAAGGTCTTCAACTCCCCCTTACCATACCAGTCTCTTGACTAGTTTTCCTGTGTCTACCATTGCCTTCGTCCAAAACCATTTTCTCTCTGTTCATGAGCCAGAAAGTTATTTTTAAAACATGAATTAATTGTATCTTCCCCCTGCTTAACATCCTTCAATGGCTTCCTATTCTTGGGATAAAATCCCAAATTCATCTGACAACCAGTAAGGTCCCATCTGCATCATCTTTTCACTGACAAGGTAAAATACTTGAATGCAAGGAACTACTTCAATTTGTTTTTTTTGTTGTTGTTGTTTTGTTTTGGTTTGGGTTTTTTTTTTTTTTTTTTGGTTCCTAGCCCAGTCGACACAGAAATTTTTTTTTAAAAAGTGTGCAGTGTTTTTTAGTTAAACATGACTTACCCATTTTTGATGTTAGAAATCAGAACGGTGGTTGCTTATGGGATGAGAGGATCGACTGGAAGGGCATAAAGGAGCTTCCTGACTGTTACACATCTTGACTGGGATTATATCATTATTGAGGTTACATCTTTTTCTTTACTTCATAATTTAATTTAGTTATATCTTCTAGAGGCAAGAAAACATCAAACATCTTGAGAGGTAAAGGTTTTTCTTAATTATAGATACGCACACTTGCTGAGAGCTTATAGCTTTAGTTCTATAACATTTTTTGTATCGTTGTTCAATTACGGTTGTCCCCATTTCCCCCCATTACTCTCCCCTGTCCTACTCACCTCCCACCCTCCGCTTTCAATCCGCCCCCCATTGTTCTTGTCCCTGGGTCCTTTATACGTGTTCCTTGACTTGACCCTTCCCCTTCTTTCCCCCATTATCTCCCTCTCCCCTCCCCTCTGGTCACTGTCAGTTTGTTCTTTATTTCCATGTCTCTGGTTCTGTTTTGCTCACTTGTTTCTTTTGTTGATTAGGTTCCTTTTATAGATGAGATCATACTGAGGTTACATCTTGATTGAACTTTATATATTGTTTGGGTTACATGAGTGTATACATTTGTCAAAACTCGTGAGATTGTTCCCTGGTTGGTATGGCTCAGTGGATTTAGCACTGGCCTGAGAACCAAAGGGTCACCGATTCGATTCCCAGTCAGGACACATGCCTGGGTTGCAGGCCAGGTCCCCAATGGGGGGCACATGAGAGGCAACCACACATCACATAGATGTTTCTCTCCCTCTCTTCCTTGCACCCTTCCCCTCTCTCTAAAAATAAATAAATACAATCTTTAAAAAGACTCATCGGACTGTACACTTATAATCTGTGTCTTTCACTGAAGGTATATTTTACCTCTTAACAATACTACATTAAAAAAGGAACATACACATCTTATATGAAAATTTATCAAGTAAAAGTAAGCAAAAATAAGAAACCCCAAATGACATGCAATGTCATCACTCAAAGAGAAACATAGTTTACATTGTGAAGTACATCCTTCTGAATTACTTCATTTTTTATACACAAATACGCAATATGGATTTATACAGAATGTAGTCCCTCCTAAGTTGCTTTTTTTTGATAACCAGTATACTAAGAGAATACATAAAAGGTTCTTTATAATTACTACTTAGATTAATTTACTAAACTAAGTAAAAATCAGGATTCTAAATTTGTTTCAAATTTTTATAGCCTACAATATTTCATCATCATCATTATCAACAACACTTATTAAATGTGAAATGCCATCTCTAAAGTGGTTTCTTGACTGAGAATAATCTTTAGGCTGTGGTGCTATGATTGCTAAACTGAATAATCATTAACAGTAAATCTTTAAGCTGACACCAGATTTATAATGAGCTTTAAAAATATTCTAGGACTAAGTACATTCAACATCATCTCAGAATTCATTCTTCTGTCCTCCTCAAGTTATTAAGGTGTTATAAAATCCAATTTATGGTATGATACCCTTATATTTATTGTTTAGTTTGTATAGATTCTAATTCACACAGGGACTCATATAATTGTATGGCTAGACTCTTGTGATCAACAGCCCCATAAAATGCACCACAGCATGAGATCAGACAGTCAAATCTCACTTTTTTATCAGAAATTTAAACCACATTAAACTGAAGACATAATACTTGAAGTCAACAAAACCACAGTCCACCTCTAACACTTCCTAAAAATCTATTGCTAAATCTAGTTCACTAAGAAGGCATGTGGGTAAATATTCCAGTGGGTCCTTTGTTAACTTTCCTGATGGTAGTACACAGACTCAGACAGAAGGAGAATTATTTGAAACTACCCAGAAAATTAGAAGAGTAAGGACCAGAAGCAAAGATCTGTGAGAAAGAGGAGTGTCTTCAGCTTTACACTTTTTGGCAAGTGATAAAAGGCAGCTTTAGTGACAGCAGCCAGACGGAGATCAAATAACAACTGTGAGTTCATTATGGTCTCCAGCATTCTGGCAAGCACAAGGGGCAGTAGGGGAAGTGGGAGGGATCGGCTGTACTGGTACTACAAGCCAATCTGGTGCACATCAGCGTTATCTGACGTCAGCGAAAACCAATTCTGAGGCACTGCGTTGGGACCAGCTGCTGGATACTGAAAGCACCCTGGACCGCCTCTGTGTACTCCCAGAGCGCCTGCCCATAACATTTACAGGACGCTACCAGTTAATTTATGTTCCCTACAGTAGGGAGGGTCCAGATGTTGAGGCTGCAGTTGCTGATTTGAAGGACTTCACAAATACAGGAAGCTCTCAGAGGATAAAAGAAATGTAAGGGCATTCTACAGTTTGAGAAACTCATTGTTTGTATTAAACACACACTGCACAAGAAGGGTCTGAATAACATCAAGCCCTTTCCTTTGCACGCAGGCTATCAAAACAACAAAAAGATCTAAAGTGCACAAACAGGGAAGCTTAGTAGTTAAAGAGGAAACACGTAGATTGGCTTCTTCTGTGGCTCTATTAAAATTCAGTGGAATTTTTTTATAGCATTAGGTAGGAATAAGGAAGTCTAGTACTTTACCATCAGCAGTGATACCCCAAATTTAGAGACAATGGAAATACAATACTTGATTTGGTGAAGCATTTAAGAACAAAGAAAATGAGAGTGGGAATTGGAAAATGGGTGTTATATAATTGACATTTATGGTGCTCTATGCACCACGCTGCAAGTGCTGTACCTATATTATCTCATCTAATCGTCATAATAAACTTAGGAGACAGGTACCATTACTACTCAAGAAAGAATCGAGAGGTTAGGTGACTCGCCCAAGCCTGACTACAGAGTCTGCATTCTCAGTACTTGTCTCTGATGCTGGGTGAACTACAGCTTTTCCAGAAGCAGATAAGCCGTGGCTAAGAAGATGAGGTCCCGAGTCTCACAGATGTGCATGTCCACCCTGGCTCTGCCACTTAAATGTGGGTCCTTCGAGCTAGTAACAGCTTAACCTTTCCAGTTGTCTGCAGCTTCTTCAACAGGAAAATGAAGATAAGAGTATCAACTTCAAAGATGGCTCGGAGTCCAGTGATGCCTTATAAATAAGAATTTATTATAGTGCCAAGCATGGGATAAGCATTTAACAAATTAGCTGTTTTTATGAATAAATCACAAGTCTAGCTTAAATTTTCCTGAAATGTCCTAAGAAGCCAACTCGCTGTTGCAGAGATTTGAGAAGAAATTCTTCTAAAGGGGTGCACATAGGTTGAAATTTTGATATCTCAGATTCCTGGAAACCATGCTAACAAGTGTTTTACATGAAAAGAAAGCTAATTTTATTAATAAAAACTAAAAAAAGGAGTGAGGAGAAATATTCATGTCATGGTTAATAAGAAGTAACTTGAGAAAAAGCAAATTGCAGAGTCCTGCCAAAGCCCTGCCTTTAAGGACTTCTTGCAGCTACAACCAAAGAAACGAGGATTTACATTGTGGTTCAACTGAAGGCGAGAATAGCTTCAGGATCGCAGATGGACCTGTTTTGATGGTTCACGTAAAAGACATAAACTCAAACTTATAAAATAGAATAGAAGGTCCAGTTGCCGGGGATAATGAGAGACACGCCAAATTAACCAAACTTAAGTCAGATGGTCATTAAACAAAGACTCCACCTGGTTTTCAGTCGTTTTACCATCTGTTGTAGCTGTTTCTTTTCAGAGGGAGCGTTCCCACTAGCTCCCAGGTGCGACCTGTTTATTAAGACAGTGTCACATCATACTCCGTGGAATTTGGTAGCCAGACAATATATTAAGGTTAATAAGGCAAGTTGTAACATGATCTCGACTAACCTATAAAATGAACTGAAATTTTTGGAAATTGGTGTCATAGCAGGGGAATATAAATGTACTTCTAATGTTGTAGGCAGATTATCTGGTGAATAAATTGTGAGGCCCAGAAAAATAACTCTTTTGTGATAAAGTAAAATATTGGAAGTATTTCAGTAGCTGCTGAAAATTATGAAATAATTGTTAGGATAGAATTATTAAGCAAAAAAAAAAAATGCTAGAGCTAGAAGGGTTTTAAAGAACTTTTCAGTTTCCAGCTGTGATCACTGTATGTCTCAAAGACCATGGGTTGGGCTGGGAGAGGGGGCTGAGAGGAGACCTAAATCCACGGACCTCTGTCCTTCAGCCCCACTCCCATTTGGCTGCTTCAGCCAGAACATTTTTGCTTTCATCTGTCTGTATGTGGGGATTATACCTACTATTTCTTTTGAGGAAATGGAGTGCTTTTCAAAACAATTCATAAATATTTGATAAGTGGGGAAACTGAGGTAAGAGGGTATTACTGCCTCAGATTATGCATCATTCAAGTCACATTCTTGGAAAGATGCCAGATTAAATTTATCATGTTAGCTGTGCATGCAAAGCAGCCACATAGATCTTTATTTTACATCATTATTTCAAAACTTCTTTAAAAGACAGACATAAAATATAAACAATCAAATGAATCTATAAACAGGCTTTCTTGTATTCAATGGTGATGCTTTCTTAAAATAAGGATGGATGACTTGACAAGGGTGATGTTCCAGCTGAAAAAGCAAAATCCCTGACACATTTCTGCTTAGTGGCCAGTGATGCTAATGTGCTCTCCCCCTCCTATATCTTAAGGGGATGAGCTAGAACATATGGCAAAAATCCTTATAGGTCAACAACAAAATGTTAAACACAATCCATCACTTTGCCACATACTGATATGGGCCATGAAGCACAGGAGTAAAGTGTTCATAATGGACAGCCAGATAACAGTCGGCTCGCTGCATTCTTTGGTCACTAAAAATGAGGCTACTTTGGACCTTTCCAACATAAAGTCAAACAGTAGCCAGACAGAGTAGTCAGACAACCTCCAAGACGAGCCATCCAGAAGTGGGGGCTTCAAAAGACTGCATCCTAGACCCTCTTCAAAAGATCACAGTCTTATAGGATTTAATCGTAAATTATTTTGTTTTAATAATTATCTTGCAGACCTTGAGACTGAAATTTCCTGGCCAAAATAAAGGAGGACCAAAGAGAAATATAAGATTAAATTTTGTTGTAATTTGTTTTTATAACAAAACACCCCATGTTTGCTCTTTTAAATATCCCACTTAAAACTCACCTTCATAAAATCTTTCAAGGTTGCTTTCCTCATCATTATAATCTGTTATGCTACGTTGGAAGAATAAGCCTTGAAGTTTGACATTAAGCACCTTTTAATCTATTGGGTTTTATATGTGTATACAATGCAAACTGGTTGAGATCACAAATCCTTAGTTTATAAAATGGGCTGCTTTATAGCTCCTGAAAAACATTTTTTAAATTGTTGTGGGGTAGGGGTAGAGGGAGTATGAAGCAGAATTTAAAATGCAGATAAGGGTGCACAAACCTCTGTGCTTAAAAAAATACAACCAACAACAGTAGGATTCATCTTGACTGGTGTGGCTCAGTTGTTTGGGTGCTGTACTGCAAAGTGAAAGATCACTGGTTCGATTCCCAGTCAGGGGACATGCCTGGGTTGCGGGCAGGTTCCCTGGTTGGAGGAGAGCAAAAGGCAACAGACCAGTGTTTCCCTCCCACACTGATGTTTCTCTCCCTCTCTGTCTCCCTCCCTTCACCTCTCTCTAGAAATAAATAAAATAAAATATAAAATGTAGGATTCAATCAGGACATCTTCCTTTCTACTATGTACAAGACCAGAGATTTATAGCCTTATATTTTAGTTGATTAATTATATCTTGAAATCTATGTTACTTACTTTTTCAACAGTACCTAGTTTAATAAATATTTACTGAGGGTCCACTCTGCGCGAGCCACTATTCTAACCATTTGGGGTCCACCAGGGAACAAAACAAACACTATTCCGTTAAACTTATACTTGGGGAATAGAGTGCGTAGGAGAGGGGAGGCAGACAATAGATAATATGTAAGTAAATTATGTTAGAAAGTGATCAGTGATACAGTTTTCTTAGAGAGGGAGAACAGGGTTCAGAGGATCTGTGATGCCAGGAGGAGGGCTTAAGTAGAGTGTGCAGGGTAGGCCTCACCGAGGAGGAAACTTGAAGGGAGTGAACAACGTGGTTATCAAGGGAAAGAATATTCTGGGCATACAGTCAGTACAAAGGCCCTGAGATAAGTGAAAGCCAATGTAGGAATACAATTCCTACATTCCCAGAGGAATAAGCCTGGGGCATAGTAGTAAAAGATGAAATTGCGGTAGGATCCAATGTTTTTAAATAACATCTTTATTGAGATATAATTCACATTCCATACAATTCACCCTGCATGTAATGTTCAATAGTTCTTTTTTTTTAAATTCTCACCTGAGGATATGTTTACTGATTTTAGAGAGAGGAGGAGGGAGATGGAGGGAGAGAGAGAGAGAGAGAGAGAGAGAGAGAGAGATCAGTGTGAGAGAGGAAAATCAATTGGTTGCCTCCCATATGTGCCCCTACTGGGGGAATCAAACCCATGACCTAGAAATGTGCCCTGACTGGGAATCAAACCTGCAACCTTTTGGTATAGGACAATGCTCCAACCAGCTGAGCCTCCTGGCCAGGGCTTGTTCAATAGCTCTTAATTTATTAATAGAGTTGTGCAGTTATCACCATCATTAATATTAGAATATTTTCATCATGGTGAACAGATTTTTGTGGGAGCTTTGAAGCCATAGTAAGGACTTTGACTTTTACTCTAAGTGAAAAAAGTCATCTCTTATATATTAGAAAGGAAAGATATTTTGTTTGAATACTACTTTTGTTGGTTATATTTGTTGATAAGTTTGGATCAGAGATTAACTGTGATTTGACTTGCTATTTATAGAATTATTTTGGCTGCTGGAGGTGAGTAGAGGAAGGACAAAAGCAGACAGAGAAAAACCAGTTGTTGCAGTGATCCATGTGGGAGATGGTGGTGGCGGTGGTGGCAGCCCTGAGAAATGGTTGGATTATTTTACATTTTAAAGTAAACTGATAGGATTTGCTGATTGACTGGATGTGGGTTGTGAAGGAAAGAAGTCAAGAATGACACTGTGGTTTAGGGACTGAGCAATGGGAAGAGTGAAGCTGCCATTGACCTACAGGAGGATGGTAAGGAGGTCAACTTTTGTCATTTTAAGTTTAAGATGTTAATTGTATATTGACACAGAGATGATGAGTAAGCCTGAGCTTCAGAAGGGATGACTGACCAGATTAGAAATATATTTAGGAGTCATCAGCATATAAATACTTAAGACCATGAGACTGGATAAGGTCACCTAGAGAGTGAATGCAGATAGAGAAGAAGTCCAAGGACTGAGCTGTTTAAAGTTAGGAAAAAGAAAACTTTATAATAAATGGGTGGAAAGAATCATCTCTTTTGTTTCAGAGATAGAAAATTAAAACATCTATTCAAGGTACCAAAACAAACTACCAATGACCAATTACCAGCCCAGACTACCTACCTTCCTCACCACGATTAGCTCACCAAGTTAAGAGACATTCACGAGAGAACATTCCTGCTATGAAGAAGTCTTCCAACACACACTTAACTCAAGGGAGGAGAGGAAATGGGATGAGGGGATCATTGAAAAATGTCCTCATACGTCTTTTCATTTGACATCTCCACGGGCTGGCCCCTTCACGACTGGCAAAATGCGAACAGCTGATGGAAACACAGGTGGTTAGCCTAAAGCTCAAAGGAGCACCATGATTCCACTGCCATAAATATTAATAGCTGAATAAAAAATTTTAAAAGATTTTAATTTATTTTAGAGAGACAGAAAGAGAGGGAGATAAACACTGATGTGTGAGAGACACATCAATCGGTTGCTTCTCACACGCCCCCCAGCAGGGGGCCTGGTCCACAACCCAGGCTTGTGCCCCTACCAGGAACCCAGCTGGTGACCTTTTGGCTGTCAGGCCAGTGCTCAGTCCGCTGAGCCGCATCAGCCAGGGCAATAGCTGAAGAAAATTTTCATAGAGTAAGGACTTATTAAACATATAACAAAATGGCATTAAGGGGACTATAGTAGGTGTTTAATGTTCCAAAAAAACTACCACAAACTTAGTGGTTTAAAACAGCGCTCACTTACTATCTCACAAATTTTTGCAGGTCAGAAGCCCAGGTATGTCTTAGCTGGGTTCCCTTCTCAGGGTTTCACAAGGCTAAAATAAGGGTTACCCACACTCATCTGAAGGCTTGATTCAGGAAAGGCCTATTTCTAAGCTCCCTTGTGTTATTGGCAAAATTCATTTTTTTTGCAGCTGTAGAATTATTAGAAGTTTGCTTCTTGAAAGCCAGCAATGGAGAGAAAGTGTCCCTGATGCTTCCAGTCTCTCTTCAGAGACCTAGGCTTTTTTTCTAAAGGGCTCAACTGATTAGGTCAGGCCTACCTAGCATAATCTCCTTTTGATTAACTCAAAGTCAGCTGATTAGGGACCTTACTTACATCTGCATAATCCTTTCACTTTTGCCATAGAATATAATATAACTGTGGGTATGATAACCCAACATCATTTTATCATTTCTAACTCTTGGTTAGAAGTAGGCATGGAATAAATAAAATTTTTTTTTTTAAATGTCAGGATAATCTTTCCTGGCTGGAGTGCCTCAGGGGATTGAGCACTGGCCTGCAAATCAAAGGGTCGCTGGTTCGATTCCCAGTCAGGGCATGTGCGTGGGCTTCGAGCCAGGTCTCCAGTAGGGAGTGCTCAAGAGGCAACCACACACTGATGTTTCTCCCCCTCTCTTTCTCCCTCCCTATCCCTCTCTAAAAATAAATAAATAAAATCTTTAAAAAGAAATGTCAGAGAACTAGGCATGGGTTCTGCCCACACTCAAGCAAAGAGTATTATAAAGAGCTTAATAACAGATGTTACAGATCATTGAGAACATCTTAGAATTTGCCTACCCCAATAATGGTCTAAGAAACTAAACACTTATGGTAAATTCAAGTAGAGTATTGATCCTAAGAAATTTTTAGGTGATAGTAAATCTTGTCTGAATAATATTCTCTGGGGGGAAAAATGAGGAAAATTCAGAACCTGCCTTTAGAAACTAACTTCACCAGACTTACACACAAAAAGTATATCAGGAACCTTACGATTTTTCTCAATAAAATACAATATAATACAGTTTTAGGTAGGTAGTAAATGAATCTGTCATAGTCTAATCTTTAATGTGAACACTTATCCAATACATAATAAGCATCAAATTTCTTTCAGATGTTAAAGGATTGACTAATTTTTGAAAGAGAGAAACGCTACCATTGAATGCTATAGAACCAGCAGTACGGAGATATATAGATATATACATATATATTTGTTAAAAATGAAGAAAATACACAAAATAGTTAGCAGTGCTGAAATAATATAACAAGTTTGAGTAAATATTTTCATCTGATTTTCAAATATAACCATTTGGCATCCTTTGAGTATGAATATCATTACAAGGTCATTCCAGTCCTGTGTAGTTGAAGTACTAGGAGCTACCTGGGGTGGTTTTTAAAATGATGTCACATATTGGAGTTATTTTAAATATATGCATATAAATATGTATAAACAATACTGATCTAGGGAAGTTCCTCTGATTTATCATTGGATACCAACTTCCCCCAGGACTCATAAGCATTTATAAAATATATCATCTCTGATCATCCTAATGTATAACTGCAGTATAACTGTAGCAAAAGGCAGCTTCTTCTCCCAGCCATGAGGACCAAGTTTTCAGGTGATCACTGATGAAACATTCTAGGTAGACTCAGCAATGAGACTAAGTGATGTCATCTATCTGAGTCAGAAAGTACGACATGAATATTTTTGAATACTGGAAGACTGGCCTTATCTCACAGACAACAACCCCACAGCACTTGAACAAATCATTTTCACATGAGGCCAATAGAGCATGCCATATAGTTTTTGAGTGAGGGACTAGATCTATATTAGAAATAACCATTTTTATGTCACATTTTTATAGCAGATTAGTTGGGTGAGGCAGTATTAAAACTGTGGTTCATTTGACTTGCCATAAACAATATGTGGGGTTCTACTCTCGGAGAGTTCCGGTCAGGTGACTAAAGTCATGGGGCATTCAGCATAGCTAGCTGATGACAGTGCATACTATTTTGTCCCAAAATCCAGTTCAAGCATGGACATATCAATTAGATGGTAAGCTCTTTAAAGGCAAAGGACCAGGAATTGCACAGTTCTTGGTATATAGGAGGACATCAAGTGTTTTTTTGAACTAAAGTTAAATGTGGAATATATTAGAATTCATGCAATGCACAGGAAGCCAGAATTCTGAGATCTTCTTTAACTCCCAGATTCTATTCAACTCAATAAATATTGACTGAGCTTCTACTAAATGCAGAAATTGTGCTCGGTGCTGAGAACACTCAGTTGGTGAAGTCATATCCTTGCTGTCAAGAAACTCACGATTCCCTCACTCTGTCAGCTTGCTGTAATCACACTTTCTCTAAAAGAACCTCTAAGAAATGCTTTGTGGATAGAACCTTGGAGTTTCACAGAGCACAGTTCAACAATCTCCAAATGATGACTCAGTCCAGATTGTGTAATTCAGGTTTTATTTGCAAAGCTAAAAGTGCTTCAACACTTACCTAAATTTCAAGTTTAAGGAATTTTTAAAACAAAGACATTACATGTTAGGACTTAAGGTGTAGGTATAAGATACACAACCACCCTTGGGTAAAATTATGCATAAGCCACCACCATTCCTTTATTCAAACATTGTCTCTTGCTGACAATGCAGTTAGTGGTTTAGTGAAAAATAGCACCTCAAATAAATGAGCCAGAAAAGCAACCTATCATTTTTCTTTTCCATGAAGTTAAGACCAAGAGAGCTGGAGAATATTTTGTCCAGAATGATACAAATGTGAGTGCAAAAACTCCCATGTACCTTTGCAAAAAAATTACTTCTGTGATCTTTGACTATACAGTAACCTTAATAAGGCAAGCACTGTTTTGAATGCAAGCGTAGGAGGGCATTTTCACCACTTCTGTTGTCCTCAGTAGGTTTAAGACAAGTTTTTGCCTTCAATGCACAAACTCATAAAACAAAGAACTTTCAACCTATTCAGTGAAAGTCTATACATTAAAGTTTGTTTTTCAAACATATGTCACTACTGCTTACTTTCCACCCACAAGTTGCCGTTATCTCAAGGGTGAAATTTTAGCATATGACTACAAGGTCTTATAGCTGCAGCTTCATGATTCAGCATCTAACATCAATAATTCATAGTGAGATCATGGGCTTTCTGTGGAAGGCAGTGAGTGACATACTTGTTTTATGAAAGGAAGCTTAGGGCATATTGAGAGCATTTTGAATCTAGACTTGTGGCTTGTGTGGGTGTCAGACATTTGCCTCTTAGCTAGTGGAGGGTGCAGAAGGATCCTACTTTGGGAAAGGCTCTCTGAGAAAGGCAAACTTGGGTTGTAAGGCTGGGATACACACACATGTGGTAACCAGCTCCTCCTGAACATAATTTTCCCGAGTTACACCGGGCAGGTGGGAAGCCTTTCTGCTCTCTGTGGAAAATATTCCAGCTTGGTTCTCTGCCACCACCAAACACAAATCTGTTGATTTTTCTTTTTTGAGCTTCCAACCCTTTCAACTTTCCAAAAATAAATCAAACCAGCCATCAGGGCACCGAAATACTGTTGCTACTACTAGTAAGCAGCTTTGCTTAGACTTTCATAAACAACAGTTCTAAGGTAAACTTTGCCCCAGAGGTCTGGACACATTCTTTTTATGTAACCTGCTTACTAATAATTACTAGACTTGGGTGCTTTAACACTGAAAATAGATTTTTAATAGCAACCCCTAAAAACAAAAGGCACTAAGCGATGATCAAAAATTGTGCACCAACTACAAAAAACACTTGGCAGCCTGCTCCAGCCCAAGATAGGGAGGGACAACCGCCCTTTCCCACTCCCCTTCTCTGCAAACACCTTCTGCCCTGAGGGGCGGGCCCCGCAGGAATAATCAGGGAGCTCCGGCCCCCGCCCTCCCCTATCCCGGCCCCGCCCCCGCACCGTAGGCTAGCTTCCGCTCAGCTCCGCCCCCTTCCGCTCCTCAGCCGTGTTCCAGGAGCTGGGGTCAAATTGTCTCCAATGCTGATTTGCGTAACCCAATGGCAGCACATATGTAAATTAGGCGGGAGGTGGTTGGCTGGGGTTTGGCAGGATAACTCTAGTAAGCGGAGCCTTTGTCCTTCAGTGGCTAGGAGGCAGCCGCCAGTTGGTGACGCGACTTTTGGTCGGGGTAGGCGAGGGGCCTGAGAGGTGACCGGCAGGCGATCGGAGACGGAGGGGAGGACCGCGCGGTGGCGGCGGGAGCAGCAAGAGCCTGTGAGGGAGTGCAGAGCAGGCGCCCCGGCGCCCTCGGGGGCAGGAGCAGCCCCCACGCCGCTCTCTCTCTGTGGGGGACCTGCAGTTGCAATATGACTTTGGAGGAATTCTCGGCTGGCGAGCAGAAGACCGAAAGGTAAGTCAGCTGGAGCCTCTCCCTGAACTCTCTCGCCCGCTGCGCGCACCCCAGTGCAGCCGGGCAGTGGGGGGTTTGCGAGGGAGTGAGCCGGCAAAAGTTTGCAGAGGGCACGTCCCACCTTTCTTCCTCGAGGACCCTCCCAGGCAAGCCTGCTGACGAAAGAGCGCGCCCCCAAACCCTGCCGAGCCCCTCCGAGCCCTTGCTAAGGGTAGAAGCGACCCTCCTCGCCCGTGCGGCCCCGGCAGCTGGCAGCCTGTGGCAGCGCCCAGCTCCCGACCTCGGGACAGGGTGGCCATGGCACTCTCGGGGGCTTCTCCCGGGACGCACGGCCTCTGGGCGTGTGAGGGGTTATGGAGGATGAGCGGGTCGGGGGCTTACAGAAAGCTGAAGTGAACGGTGGTTCGCGTACTCGGGAGGGGGCGTCGAGGTGCGGGGGGAGCGGGGGGCGGGGCGATGGCCCGGAGGGGACCGGGCTGACCCGACCCCTTGCTCTGGCCGGCGTGTAGGATGGATAAGGAGGTGGGGGATGCCCTCGAGGAAGTGCTGAGCAAAGCCCTGAGTCAGCGCACCATCACTGTCGGGGTGTACGAGGCGGCCAAGCTTCTCAACGTGTAAGTGGGGCCCTCGCGTGTCCCTCGTGGCACCCCCTTCCACTCCAACCCAAGAGGTCGCCCACGCGGGGCCCCCCCTCACCCTGCAGCGCCCCTTTCTGCAGCTTTCGATCTGCCCCAGGGGGAGCGAGTGGGTCAGGGAGCGATCCCCGGGACCCGGGAGGGTGTTTCGGGTGCCCACGAGGGCTGGTGCTACCCGTGCGCTCACCCACCCCACACGTTGCCCACAGCGACCCGGATAACGTGGTGCTGTGCCTGCTGGCCGCGGACGAGGACGACGACAGAGATGTGGCTCTGCAGATCCACTTCACCCTGATACAGGCGTTCTGCTGCGAGAACGACATCAACATCCTGCGCGTCAGCAACCCGGGCCGCTTGGCCAAACTCCTGCTCCTGGAGACGGACACGAGCCCTGGGGCCAGTGAGGGCGCAGAGCAGCCCCCAGACTTGCACTGCGTGCTAGTGACGGTGAGGGAGAGGGAAACTTCGCGCTGGTCGGGGTTAGAGTCCTGGAACTCAGTGAGCGAGGGCTGAGAATCGCCTGATTGCACAGTGGAATGGGTGGGAGTAAAGAGCGTGGCTGCCTTTGCCCCATTAGACTGTGGCTGGACTTTCAGCCGAGAGGTGCCAGTTTCATCATCAGGATTTTCTCTGGTACAGAACATGTCTAAGCACGTTGCAGGCTGCCAGCAGCGGAAGAGATCCTTGTGAGTCAGCACTGTCAGCCCAGCTACTCCCTACCTACATCTGCACTACCTCCCGTGACTAATTCCTTTAGCAGCGCAGATTAGATAAAGCCAAATAAATTCCTGGCTCACCCTCATTAAGGAGTCAGCTTCATTCTCTGCCAGTCAAAGCTAAAAATAGAAATGGTGTAGGAGACAGACCTCATTAATTCCCTAGAAATACATTAAAAGGATAGAGTGGAAATTTTTTCTTTGCAGTCTTGCATTTTTTTTTATAAATAGAGATCCCCCCCCCCCCCAATAAAAACCTTTGGTAGTTAGGTAACTTGCAGAGTACATGTGATAGCTTTTTGTCTTTTACATTGTACAACTTTTTGGCTTGTCTAGTTAACTGGCAGCCTAATTTTTCCACTTTTGAAAAATACTACTCTTGTTTTTTGGGAAGATAACAGGTGGCAATTCTAGTGAACTGCTAAGCAGTTCTCATCATATTGTGAGCACAGCATGGGAATATTTCTCAGTTGTTTGATTCAGGTCTTTGCCACAGTACAAGTTTTGTGGGATAGACCTGTGAATGATATGATCATGCAAAACTGCATGCATATTGCCATGCAAACATGTGTATATGACTCAGTGGGTTGCATTAGTTCAGACTTTGCAGAATATAGTTTAGTGCAGAATTACCCATAATGCTTTTTGCAAGAAACCCAACTACCTGAATAAATTTTATTTTTTATGGCTGTAACTGGACTCCATGACACACAGCAAAAGTATAGAATATTCAAGTGTCTTCCCCTCAATAGTAATGTAATTAGCAAATACTGATTTTTTAATACTAAACTTATTTTTCTAAATTTGTTCCTAGAATCCACATTCATCGCAATGGAAGGATCCTGCCTTAAGTCAACTTATTTGTTTTTGCCGGGAAAGTCGCTACATGGATCAGTGGGTTCCAGTGATTAATCTCCCTGAACGGTGATGGCATCTGAATGAAAATAACTGAACCAAATTGCACTGGAGTTTTGAAATACCTTTGTAGTTACTCAAGCAGTTACTCCCTACACTGAGGCAAGGATTACAGAAACTGATGTCAAGGGGCTGAGTTCAACTACATGCTCTGGGAGCCCGGAGTTAGATGACTTTGCAGGTGGAAAGAGGTGAAAATGAAGAAGGAAACTGTGTTGAAACAGGAATACAGTCAAAAGGAACAAAAATTACAAAGAACCACGCAGGAAGGAAAACAAACTATGTATTAATTTAGGATGGCTGAGTTACATTTAATTAAACCAAATATGCTTTGTTAAAGTTTAAATGTGCGGCAGTAGCTTCGTTATTTTTGATTTATATGCCCTCACGTAAAAAAAAAAAAAAAGCAGAAAGGGTTAATCATTTTAAAACCATATTTTATTGTATTTTGATGAGATGTTAAATTCTCAAAGTTTTATTATAAATTGTACTAAGTTATTTTATGACATGAAAGGTTATTTATGCTATAAAATTTTTGAAACAATACAATAAACTCATATGGAATAATTGCATTATTTATGTGTTATTTTTTTAACTTGGACTTTATTTTTTTAAGTTTTTTAATATAAAAAATTAAAATTTCTGAAATCACGTATAGTATATGTATGTATCTATATAGATATGTATTTGAGTGTATGTATGCAAGTATATGTTATTCTACTTTTAAACATTTGGGCTGGACATGTCATAATTTCATTTCTTATTTATTCTTTTATTTAACAGACATATTACTGATGCCCTACCCTATACTATGTGCAAAGTTGGAAGACAAAGGTGGTTTAAGAGGAGGTGGGGTTGAAGTTAGGGAAAATAATTATTAGAAAGATTATTTTATGTGGGTCTTAAAACAGGAGTTTTATTCCGCCAGCTAGAGAGAGTAAAAGGATACAGCTGGCAATGGTACTAGTTTGTGCAGATGCGTGCAGACCTGAAAGACCAAAACCTGTTCAGGGAACAAAGGGTGATTATGTGTGTGCCTCTGGTGTAGAAAGATAGGGAGAGATAAGGCTGAAAATGTAGGTGGGGATTAGGTTCAGACTGAAGGGCATTCTGTGTCACTCTGAGGCTCTTGGGCTTTCTTCTACAAACTTTGGGCAGCCAGCAGAGGCCCTCACGTAGGGAATAACGTGATCAGTGTTCTAGGAAGATAACACTGGGTGTTGGGATCAGAGGCTGTAGGTAAGAAGGCCAATCAGGAAGTGACTAACAGTGCACAGCTGTGCATTCTGCAGAACCGTACTTGGGGAACAAACAGGGAAGTGGCCTGGTAAAGAGTTCTCTTGCCCTTATTCTCTCTAAAGAGCTATGTGCCTTCCAGCTGGACATTTCTGCAATGGTTCTGAGTGGTCTAGCTAAATTATGTCAGATGGGAGAGATGGAAGAAAAGAGCAAAAGAAAGAAATGGCATCGACAGAACAATCATCTTTTAGTTGGAACAATTCCTTGATAATTAACTGCAACAATCTCCTGTAGATAAAGCCAAATAAAGCAAAAATGCTTACTGAGGCAAAACCTAACATAGTTTAGTCCACAGGATTTTTGCACACTTCTCAAACCATATCCTCTATGTCTCCCCTGCCATCTGTCTCCCATCCTTGTCATGACTACATGCAATCAGGGGAAATGTAGAAATTGGAGAAAAACAATCCAGCTAGTAATGAAAAGCTCCCAAGTTTCTGCATATCTTGTGAGTAACAGGCCCACGAGCCCTTCACCTTGCAATTACGTTTGTTTTTTCACATCTGTGAGAAATGTGGTTTTTTAGGCTTTGTTTAGGCATGTATTTCATGCAAGCCAGTCCCCAATCCAAAACAACTTGTACTTAATATTTGTTTCTTATATTACCAAATGATTGAGGGCCGTTAGTGTTAAACAGTAATTTTTATTTTTTTTTTACCTTCCCACCAAAGTGAGGATTTTCAATTCTTTACCACAATTACTGGATTAAAAACCCTCCTGCAAAGGTGAGTGAGTTAAACTAGGAAAACGGGAGAAAAAGTGAGTGGCTCAGAGGGAAGAGCCAGTAACAGTCCCTCCCCATCCCATTTTCCTCGTCTGTAAAACTGAGATAAAATTACTCAGCTTGCAGAGTTGTTGCCTCTCCTACAAGAAAGACTGCAAGGTGCTCAAGGTAAGAACCAACGTCTCCTTCATAGTTGTAGCCCAGTACTTAGTACACTTCTCAGCAAGCAGTATATGTTGAATTAATACTGATTGACTAAATGAATGATTTAGAAATACTGACCAAGGTAAACTACCTGGCGTATGATAGGTACTCAGGATTGTGTGTCTGTTACTAAAACCCAGGTGATGGCAACAGGGAAATTTTAGGGCATCGGAGAAACGTCTGTTGCTTATAATGTGTAATTTCAAGAAAGGAGTTTATAATCTCAGAATATTCTAAGTCATAGCGCTTAAAGATACGAAGTGATAGCATACTTTCTTCAGGTTGTTTTGTCTCGGTAAAATCTCAGCAATTAATGCAAAGCTATTGTTATGGTTTTTTCAAGCTTTAATTGATATTGATTGAATGTGATATAAAATTAACATGCATTGAAAAGTCCAATCATGAAACATGAGCTAATTGCAAACATGTGTGCAGTTAGTTACTTGGACAGCGTCTACCTCAAATTGATGCTAATGTTCTTCAGTTGTCACTTTAATGCCATTAAACCTGCTTATTGAGAGTTGGTAGAAACGTTACAACAGGAACAAAAATCCCCTCATCTGTCTTAGGTGTGTTATATGTGGAAAATACCATTTTTTTCCCACCTCACCTCAGTGTCATAAACAGCATTGTGTCCTCCTTTTTACAATAACCAAAGCCCTCAGCAAATTAAACTTCTATAATGAAATTAACTAATCCATATTACACACAATATTTCCCAACTAAAGAAACAGTCATTTCTAGGAAAGAGCTGTTTTTGTATTGTCAATTGGAAGCATTTCCAAATCATGTTTTGAGATACCTTACTGTAACCTTTGTGAAGCCATTGTTTCTTCAATTTTCAACCATCTGGGTTAAATTTTATTTTTTGATATGTGGTAAAAGGCTTCAAGCAGTGATGAGTGTTTCCTTCAAATGAACGAAACTCAATGATTTAACACCATGCAGTGTCCTCTAGATTGAGTTGAATCTTTTTTTCTTTCAACAGTCCTTAGATAAATATATGAAACTGTGAAAATGTGTATTCATGAAGACCACCAAGAAATACTTAATGAATGCTTACCAAGAGCAAGGGACTCTGCTGGTGATTTTGCAATCTACAAAAAGACACATACTCTGGCCTCAAGGAGTTCGCAGTCTAGTAAAGCAATGAGACATGCACATCAACACTTATAACCCGAAACAAAACAAAGTGCTTAGTAACATAAGAAAGGCCCAGAGAATTGCTACGGGAGTTCAGAGGGTAGAGATCTCTGGATGGCATAAAGGGATGGAATGGAGTAAAGCTGTAAACTCTTTGATCAGAAGCTAGCACTGTCCTTTGCAAACAACACAAATTACAAACGCTCCTCAGGTTAGATGGGGTTACATCAGAATAAACTCACGAAGGTCAAAAAGGCACACTTAGCAGTACAGTGTGGAGTTGCCATTATTTCCCCTCACGATCCCGCGGCTGACGGGAGCTGCACTGTCCGCCGCTGCCCAGCATCGCCAGAGAGTATTGCACATCGCTAGCGCAGGAAAAGATCAAAATTCAAAATTCGAAGCACGGCTGGTACTGAATGAGTATTGCTTTCTCGCTATCATGAAGTTGAAAAGTTGTAAGTAGCATCGTGGTAAGTGGAGAACTATCTGTACTTAACTGATAATTCTGCTAGGTCCTGCAGAGAAGACACTGGTGTAGCCTATTGGAGCGCTTTTCCTCAAGAAGTTTATAATCGGATAAGAAACTCAAAGTTAGCACCTTCATTCCTTTAACACTACTTATTGAAAGCCCATTGTGTACCTGGAACTGTGTTAAGTCCCAAGACTACGAAGTGAAATAGGCCCTGGTTGGTGCGCGGCTCAGTGGATTGAGTGCAGGCCTGCGAACCAAAGGGTAGCCAGTTCGATTCCCTGTGAGAGCATATGAGCACATGCCTGGGTTGCGGTCCAGGTCCCCAGTAGAGGGTGCAGGAGTGGCAACCACACACTGATGTTTCTCTCCTTGTCTGTCTTCTTCCTTCCTCCCCTCTCTAAAAATAAATAGATATTAAAAAGTGAAATAGCAAGGTCTCTTCCTTCAGGGGCGTACAATGTAGTGGAGGTGCCCGATACCTGCAATACTGGGCCGGAAGTGGTGATAGGTGCCCGATACCTGCAATACTGGGCCGGAAGTGGTGATGGGGTAGATTGAAGGCCCAAGAGTTCTAGGGGGCAGGGAAGCTTCGCTAGATCAGCAAGACCCGAGGGATGAAGGTACCTGCCAGGGTACTATGAAGAGCTGGTGTTCCAGGAAGGGGAACTGTAGCTCAGCGGGGTACGAATTCGACATGTTCGGGACTAGCTTCTGGGGACAAGCACACCAGTTACATAGCACTACATGCCGAGCACTATTCTAAGCACTTTACTTATAGTAACTTAGCACTCACAACAACCCTATGGAAGTAGGTACTGTTTTATCACCATTTCAAAGGTGAAGAAATTGATATGCAGATATTAATTTGCCCAGAAGCATATTATTAGTAAGTGGCAAATTCATCCAGGATGCAAACTGAGGCAGTCTGGCTCCAGGATCCATGTTCTCTAATGACATGTAGTGTAGGAAAGGGGGTATGAACCAGACCTCAAAGGGCCCTACAGCCAGGCTTTTCTCATTAGGCAATAAAAAAAGTTTGAAAATAACTTAAAACATAAGTGAGGCAAGGAAAAGGTGAAATCATGGCTTACAAAGTCTTAATGCAAGGTTGGACACTGGGAGACAAGAGAAATTTGGCTTACACGATGTTCAAACCCCCCCCCCCCAAAACACTTTTTCTTTGGAATCGGTTGTCAACATTTAAACATGGAGAAATTTCTTAGACCAATCCTGACATTTATTGTCTCTTAAAAATTTGCTAATATGCACCAACGGGTCCACATTCTGCTTGACAGCAATGGGCTAGAGCTGAGAGGAGGTGCCTGCCTTTTTAATAAAAGGCTTTCCAGCTGGCCACAGACCTCACCCCTCCCTATTGTAAATTCAGTCCTATTGGAATGACTCAGGCTTCTCTTGCTAATTCTCTTAAGAATGTGAGGTCCACCCTTCATCCCCAACAACTACTATCTCTCAATCTGGGGCTCAGAATCTCCCTGTCTAAAACGAAGAGGTGTTTGCACTATCAGAATTTAAAATACAACTTCAAGACCTCTTCCCAGGAGCTTCAGATTAAGTGGGGGTGGGATAGGCTGGGAATGTGTGTGTGTGTGTGTGTGTGTGTGTGTGTGTGTGTTTACAAGTTCTTCAGGTAATTCTTATTATCAGGGAACTTTGAGGAATGTTGCATGCTCTCTTGGAGTTTTCCCAGCTGAAATTCAGTAGCACCACTCTACAAATCTCAAGGAAGTAGAAGGAGAGGGAGAAGCTTGACTTGGTCAGCTTCCAGTCTCCTTGCTGACAGTCCACTGGGAGCTAAGGAACACACATTTCTCTGCAAAGGTTGAAGAGATTTCCAGGGAGTTTTAATGAGAACAGTTTGCTACCTAGGACAGAGAATTCACTAGTTTGCTAAGGTGATCACTGCACCAGAACCACAAAATGTGGGACAGGTCACAAACAGAACGGCTCTCAGCACCACCTTGAACTGGCTGATAAGCTGAACTGTTATGTGTCAGACGCGCAGCACTGGTACTTGGGACCAGACAAGGGAGAGGCTGATCAGCATGATAAAAACCTGTTTTTGCACAGTTTGCTGCTCAGTGCCAGGCACAAGTAGGAGCTTGGGAAGTGAGTGGCTTTTCCATTTTTCTTATAACCATTTAATACTTTCTGGTTGATAATGTGTTGTCACACTGATTTAATTCCTTGCTAAAGCAACTGAGGCTCAGCAAGGTCAAGAGACACCTCCAAAGTCACCTGGCAAGGAAGGGGAAAAATCAGAATTGTCCTGTGAGCTTAGTCCTCTGTAAACCTAGCTATCGCTCAAAGAGGCCAACCAGACAGCAGAGGTTAGCCTGGGGGAGGATGAAACTAATTGGATCTAATCTTTTACTTATCCAGTAAGTGGGACACAGCCTCAGGAAAACTAAAGGAGACAAAAAGCAGGAAGAAAGAATTCTAAGAAGTGTTCTCTTTTATCTCAGAACCTGCAAGGCAGGAGTGCTCCTTGTGTCCCTGGGTGCTCTAACACTGACATATTTTCTGCAATTAAGTGCGTGAGAAAGAATTCATGCAGTGAAACTTTCGCAATATCCTTACTTAACACCTGATTATATCCCCATATTGTGATCATATTACCATCATCAAAAAAAAAAATCACTTGACAAGAAATGGCAGCCCTGGAGAAGAGCCTTCTGATTTCATTTTGCTTCTTTGTGTAACTATTAAGGAAGAGCCGGCAAAAGAGAGATTAAAGCAGTTATGACAATGGGCTTCTGGAGCCAGAAAAACCCTAGGCTTGGATCTTGGATCCTAGCTACAGCTTGGGGAAGTTAGTGTAACTTCTCTAAGCCTCAGCGATCACCCCTATAACATGGGACAATAAACCAGGCTTATATCATAGATTTGTTGTGAGAATTAAAGGAAACAATGCAAAGAAAGCACTTAGCTCAGTTCCTGGAAGCCCTAAATGTATGCAAGGCAATAATAATTACATCTCCCATGAGCGGATAGTTTTCTATGTATGCATGTTATGTGTGTATTCTACATAATTATGCTATGTTGTAAGTTAGAGGGTGATTTAAGTGTAAAAAAGGAAACCCCCAGTAAACTATTCAATACATAGCCCAACATAACTGAATATGGAAAGATGCCATCCAATTAAGTTTTGTTAATTTCCACGAATCTAGTTTCTCCTCTCTGCTTCTATTAACTTAATTTGGTTCTTTATCACTCATTTGAATTATCAGAACAGTTTCTGTTCAAGGCTAAGCATGCACCGTGTGCCGAGGACTGTGCTAGAACTTGCTACATAAAGATGATTACGGTACAATTCCTACCTGCAGTCTAGAATAGGAAGCTCCCAGACATAATTTTCAAGTTGGTGTGGTGTCATGGCAGGTTTGGGCAGCAATGCATGAGTACGTGTGTGAGGTGGTGGTGGTGAGGAAGCCTTCCAGGAAAGGGAGATGCTTGACCTGAGTCTTGAAGCATGGTTAGGAGCTGGTCAGGGGAGAAGGGTGTGACAAATAAGGGACTTTTTTAGTCTGCGGTGTTTGCTGGAAGATTAAGAGTTAAGAAAGGAGGTAGAGAGAGGTAGGCTGAGAGGTAGACAGAGAGCAGATCATGGAGAACCTTGTTTGTCCTTCTAAGGAGCATGGGCTTGGTCTGCAAGCAATGTGAGTGCTCTGAGGATTTGATGCAGACAACTGCAATGGTCAGATTGGAGTGGTCCATGGCTCACTCTTCGCAGATGGATCCAATTGCCCAGCCAGTGTGCTAACTGGAATTTCAGGTGAGTGCAATTTGTGAAGGGACAGATGCTTACTGTTCTTGTCTTTCCTGTCCACCTCCTTCCTTCTGCAAACTTTATTTCTTGTTAGCACCCCTCACCCTCGCCTCAAGGGTAAAGTTGTAATATAGGTCTTGCCAATCCTACTGGCCATGATGATTTTCCGGGGATCAATCTGTGACTTCAGCTGAGCCAATCAGATCTTCCTGAGACTCTTCTGCAAGAGTAGAGAATCTCCTCTCAGTGTTGCCAAGTTCATGCATGTCTGTGATTGCTAGCAGCCATCTTACCTGCCACAGAGAATAAGTCTATTCCAGAGCAAAGGGCAGAGCTGAAACCTGAAAGCAGAGCTCCTGCATCCAGCTGTACCTGAAGCAAGCCCCATGGATTTTTTGGTGATGTGCTTAAGTTAGGTTTGTTTCCAGAGCAATTTATTCATTAAAACCTATTCAATATGCCATCAACAGTTCTTCAGTGTGTATTGTGCTGCTAAATAGATACTGAGAAGATTAAACAAGTTTATCATTTAATAAGCCTGAATTCACTTTTATTACATGGCATTGTACATGCTCATCTGTTGGAACAGATTTCTTTTTAACATACCTTAGTTTTAAAAAGTCATAGATAATGTAAGTTTTGTACAAACTGGTGGATAGAGAGTTAGGTCCTTTGTTTTGACTTATAAACCTCAACTTCACCACAGAATAAAGAATGTAGGCCAGAGAAAGCATCAGTCACTGATATAGAACAGTGTTGTTTCTGTAATTTGGAGGGTTCTGAATAGACGGGTTCAGGCCTGATGCAACTGTAAAAAGATTACTTAGTGAATAGACTATATGGAAACTACAAAATGTTATTAATTTTAATCATTAATAGCTTAAACCTCACTGTAACTAATTGCTATTCAAACTAAAATACCTGGTTTTGAATTCTCAAGAAGGCGGCATGGGTATACAACCGTACAACCTTGTACTTGGGGATGTGTCAATATATATTTCAACAGAAATTTTGGCTTAAGAAGAGACACAAACATTTAAAATAATGACTTTAATCATCATTTTAAGTATACAGTAGAGTAAAGTGTGCTTTAATTACATATACATTATACCAGCGATGCTGGCGAGGTTGGAAGTTGCTCCTAATGTTGATAGCTATAAAAATCTGCTTGTACATGACAAGACAATAAGAGAAATAAGCAATCCCTTTGAAACAAATTTTTAAAATAAAAAAAATGTTCACAGTGGCTGTATCAACACTGTGCATTTAATGATGATAACATGTACAGATTGAGCGCCCCAGGGCCCTCTTTATATCCTGAAGCAAATGAGCATTTGCATTATTCATGGATTGTGATGAGTTTTTGTTTTGCTTTTTTTTTAAAGGTCAGTTGTACACTTACCCCTCTGACAGGATAAACTATCTTGGAGTGTACAGCTTTAACACCATCATTAAAATTGTTTGCAAAAGGAAGAGAGAATTAAAAACAAAACATTTTTTTCTTGGGAGTGAAGCCTTTCCTTTGTTGTTATAACCAGCAAATACCACTTACTAATCAACTCATCAAATGGAAGGGAGCACCCCACAAACACACCAGTTGAGCAAGCTCACCAATACACATTACAGTTTTAAAACTGAAGGTTGTATACTATATGTTACCAGCCCCAACTAGGCAATGTCAAAATGACATCCGTTTCTTTCCTTGCTTTGTGATCATACGCCTTGGTGGTGTTTTGGGTCCTGTGCCATTTGGCTGCTTTTCCTCTGCAGACTTTAAAATCCAAAAAGAGCCCGTTAGTGTTCCATCCACACTCATTATGGCACCCGCATTGCGCAACTCTTCGCAAAAATTGGGTGCAGAAAACAGACTGGCCAACAGCCTCTTTACAAAAAATTCATACCCATCCTCAACCACCGGGTGGGCTTTACATGTACCATCTAAATCATGCCTGTGGGGAAACCGTGCCACCACATCTGGGCCAAAGGTGAAGGACGTTCTCTGTCATTTCCACCCCAGCCTAAACATCATTATTGAGGACAGGCCACAAAAGGTCACAAAGAAAACTTTGATCTGATTATTTGATTCAGTTGATCAAATAATTCTTTGAATCCGCTCCATAGGTGGGAGATCTGGTGGGAAGCCTTCATGACAGCAAAATATTTTTCTCAGCCATGATGGCTGCTATCAGTAAACAGTTAAAGCAGTCTGCTAAAGTTCTCCATAGTTTATAATGAATGTAAAAGAAGATATAACATTAAAGTCTATAAATTCTGTTGATCCTGGTGCATTCATGGCCTTGGGTTATTCAATGTTATATGACAGGAAGAGGCAGAGAGTCTCCAGTGACTACTTCCCCCATTCAAATAGTTCCCCCCAAATAGGTAGCTGCTTTCTGGTGGGAAACCACCGTGCTCAAAAAGTTGAACCAAATCATGATATTGCCGCACCGATATTGATATCACCACATTATTGTGAGTGGTGCTCCAAGTTCCAGTATGGTCAGCTAACTGAGAAAGCTTTCTTGGGATTTTAAGCACAGTCCTCCGGTTTCATTTTCCTGTAGCTGGACTTTCTTACCAGGTTGGGATACTTCCACTTCCAGCAGCCAGTGGGTGATGCTGTGGATGTTGAAGTTTTCTTTTTTTTTTCTGTTTTAATTATATTTTTATTGATTATGCTATTACAGTTGTCCCGATTTTTCTCCTTTGGTCCCCTCCACTCAGACCCCCTCCCTCAGGCAATCCCCACACCATTGTTCATGTCTATGGGTCATGCGTACATGTTCTTTGGCTACTCCATTTCCTATGTGGTACTTCACATCCCCGTGACTATTCTGCAACTACCTGTTTGTATTTCTTAGTCCCTTCACCTTTTTTGTCCATCGCCCTGAGCCCCCTCCCATCTAGCAACCATCAAAACATTCTCTGTGTCTTTGATTCTGTTTCTGTTATGCTTGTTTACTTATTTTGTATTGTAGATTTAATTGTTAATAGATATGTATTTATTGTCATTTTGTTGTTCATATTTTTGATCTTCTTCTTCTTCTTAAATAAGTTTCTTCAACTTTTCATGTATTAATGGTTTGGTGATGAACTCCTTTAGCTTTTTATTTTTGTGGAATCTCTATTTGCCCTTTGATTCTAAGCGATAGTTTTTCTGGGTACAGCAATCTTGGTTGTAGATCATTGCTTTTCATTACTTTGAATATTTCTTGCTAATCTCTTCTAGCCTGCAAAGCTCCTTTTGAGAAATCAGCTGACAGCTTTATGGGAACTCTCTTGTAGGTAACTGACTTCTTTTCTCTTGCTGCTTTTAAGATTTTCTCTTTGTTTTTGTAATTTTAATTATGATGTGTCTTAGAGTGAGCCTCTTTGCATCCATCTTGTTTGGGACTTCTTGTGCTTCTTGGACTTGTATGTCTATTTTCTTCACCAAGTTAGGGAAGTTTTCTGTCAGTTTTTCAAGTAGGTTTTCAATTTCTTTCTTCTCTCTTCTCCTTGAGCACCCCCATGATGTGAATGTTGGTACACTTGAGGTTGTCCCAGAGGTTCCTTATGCTATCCTCACTTTTTTGGATTCTTTTTTCTTCTTGCTGTTCTGATTGGGTGTTTTTTGATTTCTTATATTCCAAATCACTGATTTGATTCTCAGCTTCATCCACTCTACTGTTGATTCCCTATAAATTTTCTTCATTTCAGTTAATGTATCCTTGATTTCTGACTGGCTCCTTTTTATGGTTTCCATGGCCTTCTTTGTGCTGTTGAAATTCTGTCTGAGTTCATCAGCTGTTCCCCTAAGTTCTTGGAGCATCCTCATAACCAGTGTTTTGAACTCTACATATAGTAGCTTGCTTTTTTTTTCCATTTTGTTTATCTTTTTCTGGAGTTTTATTCTGTTATTTCCATTTGGGCCATGTTTCTTTGTCTCCTCATTTTGGCAGCCTCCCTGCATTTGTTTCTATGTATTAGGTAGAGCTGCTACATATCCTGAGCTTGGTAGCCTGGCCTAATGTAGTAGGGGTACTTTAAGGTCCAGCGGCACAGCCACCTCTATTATCCAAGCTGAGTACCCCAGGTGCACCCACTGTGTGCTCTATGTACACCCTTGTCTTGTAGTTGAGACTTGATTGTTGTTGGCCAGTCAATGGGAGGGATTTACCCAGGATGATCAACTTTAAGGACTGGCTGTGACCACTATCACCAACTCCAACCACTGTGGAGGCTCAGCTGTTCAGGTACCTACTCCACAGGGCAGAACTTACTTCAGCAGGGCTCCAGTGCCCGCTGTTTGTCCCTTGAGTGTATCGCCTGTGGAGGTGGTTGAGTGGTGGTGCTCCAACATGGTCTGTAGCTGTCCACTGAGTGCACAGGATCTGGGGCTTCCTGGGAGGTGCAGGCCAAGGTTAGCCATCAACTGTGTTCTGTCTAGGGCCATCTGGCATAAACTACAATACTATCTGCAGATGGCAGCTACTGGTGCTGGGCTTAGAGGTGCCCAGGCAAGGCCAAGCTGTGATCCAAAGCTGGCTGCTGCTCCTGGCAGGCCTGGGGCTACTTAGCAAGAGGTACAGGGCTTGCTGTTGGTGGGTGCTGCTTGTTTGAGAGGATTTAGGAAAATCTGAAGCATGAGCCAAGACAAGCCATTGGTATGGAGACACTGGAAACAGCTTGGGTGAGCCTGATATTTGGGTAGGGAGGAGCCTCAGGGAATCACCAGGGTGGGGCAAACAGTGTGAGCCAGATTGATGGAATCTCAGATATGGCCCCTGCCTGCCAGCTCTGTTGGGGGAGGTCTCAGAAAAGGAATAATGGCCTCTGCCAGCAGTCCTGTCTGAGAGAAAGCTGCCCCTCCAGATCTCACCCTGATGCCAGACATTTTGGTTCCTCCCCCCATCTGCCTCTGTTGCCTTTAAATCTGCTACCCCAGTACTGGAGCTCAGAGGGAGTGAGTTTGAGTAAGTCAATGTGCAGGCTCTTTAAGAGAAATAGCCTGGGAATCTAGCAGTTTCTGTCTTCCACAGCCTCAATCCCCATGGGTTTTTACCACTAGAGGTTATGGGGACTTATCGTCCAGGTACTGGAACCCTGGGCTGGGGGGTCTTAAAGGGCTGGAGCCACTTGCTCCTGAGATATCCCTCCCAATTTTTATCCACCACATGGGGGTGTGGGGCCAGCCCATTCTGCATTTCCGCCCCTCTTACCAGTCTCAATGTTGTTTCTTCTTTAATTCCATAGTTATAGGACTTCCATTCAGCTCTATTTCTGGTGTTTCTGAATATGGTTATTCCGTAATTTAGTTGTAATTTTGATATGGCTGTGCAAAGAGGCAAGCCATGTTTACCTAGGCTGCCATCTTAGCTTTCTTCCCGGATGTTGAGTTTTTCTATATCCATCATCACCTTCCCATCACCAACACTCCTGCAGAGGCAGCAACACTGACTTACGCCTCCTTTCCCACACCAGGAGCACAGAAATGGTGGTGGCAATGGTAGTGGCAGCAGCCATGGTGGGTCCCCCCCTCATCTGCCCCAACAATGCCAGCTCCCTGCTTCCTCCTCCTCTCTCCACTGGAACCATGAGAAGAACAAAATGGGCTTAAGCTAGTTTCATTTGCAAAAAAAGCAGGGTGAGCAATGGAGTCTGAAGTATTTCTGGGATGCAAGATTATCAGGGCTAAAACCTGGACAGTCCCAAGAGTCCCAAGTAAACCAAGACTGTTGATCACCCTAATACCAGGATCAACCACAGAGGCTGGAGTCTAGACAGGGGGCTTTTGCAGACGTTCAGGCAAGAGATTATATGGGCCTGAAGTTGTAGTTGAGGAGGAAAATCAGGGATGGATTTGAAAAGTACTTGGGAGATGGAATAGGCAAGACTGGGTGATCAGATGTAAGGATTGAGGGAGAATTCTTAAATGCCTCCCAGGTTTCCAGCTAAGGCAATTTAGTGATGATAGTGCTACCAATGAACTTTTAGGGAGAGAAGATGGCTTTAATATTGGACGCATTGTTTTTCAGGTCCTTGGGCTACCATCTTGTTAAAACGTTCAGTACGATAGGTAGGTATGATGCTTGGACAAACATAGGCTAGATGTTTCAATTTGATTTTGTTTTGTTCTGAGCGTATAACAACTATGGGTGAGACATAAAAGAACGAACACAGTGAAAAGCGCAGCAGTGGGCCAAGGACAGAAACTGGAGACTGAAGGTGGGGTTTTTAGGAGGTAGGCATAGGAAGAAGAGACAAAGGAGAAGAAAAATGACACTGATGTTCCAAAAGACAGGAGTACAGAGTGGTGCATGTCCAGGAGAGAACAATTCACGTGTGAGAGGGCACCTGGAGGCAGAGACCAAAAGGTTTCATTAAGTTTGGAAATTAGGTGTTCACTGGTCATTTTATCAGGAAAAGTCAGTGTCAAAATACAGGTGTGAGGAAAAGCAGCCGACTGAGAAGAAGGGAGGTGGCGTAGAGGGCAGGGAAGGTGGACCACTCTTTGGAACGCTTTGATGAAGGAGGGGAGAAGAGGGTTAGGGACTTAGGGAATAGCGGGAAGGCCTGGCCCTGAACAATAGATTGCTTCTCAACCTGCGCTTCTGATGGAAGATACTTAGAGGGGTATGATGGAGCAATTGGGATGTGGGAAGGTGGGAAGTTTTAAGAATTTAGGCCAAATGGTCCCAACATTGTTTTAATGGAGAAGGGAGGATTTTTTCCCACGGTGGGGAGGAGATAAATAGCAGGGGTTGAGGAAGGTGATAAAGGTTTGGAATGGAAGAGTTGTACAAGGAGTAATAAAAGGATTGCGAAATACAATTGGGACTCAACAAAGATTAGAAATACAGCCAGTTTGTCTCCACTAATTTATTCTCCTTGATCATTGTAATTATTTTTAGGAAAACAAAGGTTATCATGTCAAGACCTTGCTTTAAAATTTCTACCAACTCCCTCCCCCACCCCTTTTTTTATATAATCAATACAAAGTGTTATGGACCCAAACTTCCTTCCTAGCCTCATCAACATTCTCCTTCACGTATTCCTGCCACAAAGATCTGCAATACAACAGAAATCTTTAGAATTTAGTATTGGATCTGCTGTTTTTGCTTCTAAGAATATCCTTTCTCTATCCTTACTAACAAACTCCTACTCATCTTTCAAGACCCAACTGATTTATTTCCTCCTCTGTGAAATCTCTTCTGACTCATTAAGGCAGAGCAGCTTCTTGTAATAGCATTTGCCACATTGTAAAGTGATTTATCTGTTTACCTCTTACTGCCCATTCCCCCTCCAACCACCCCAACCCTGGGAGATTCTCGTCTTTTCTGGGATTATCCTAGGTCATACTTACTATAGTGCTAGCAAGAGTTACTACTACTCTCCCAGTAGAAGCTCAAAAAATGAACATATTCCTCTTTGTTCTGCTTCTAAAAAGCAAATGCTCCATTATTCAAATTTAATGTTTGAGTGGACTATTTTTATTTTTTTGTAGTTATGTCTTATGAGATCTTCTTATAAGACATTGTTAATACTCTGCTGAAGAACTTTGCTCCTTTAATTCTGTTAATTGCTTAGATACAAAACACCTTTCTACATTTCACTTTTCCTAAAAATTCCTTTCCAGTCCTGCTGATGAGTCAGTAGCTGAAGTATCAGGAAGTGAATCTTTAAATATCTTATAAATACCTATAATTATACACAGCAAACCCACATACCCTTCTTTGACCCCATACTCTAGACTTTGGTTCTTCTCCTTCTGATTTTCAATTCAAGAAGAAAAATATAGAATGACTTTGGGTGGAGATGACAAAAAGCAACTAAAAGTAAATTGCCCTCCTTTCTCAAATTTGTATAAAATTTAAAGCTAGAAGAAATGTTAACAATTACTGAGCCTAAATCCTTTTTTTTAAAGTAGATTTTTTTTTTTTCTGGAAACAGGACCGGAAGTCATAGAGACCCTAAGGCTGCACAACGAATTGACAGCAGTCAGACTTGGGCCAGGACACACACTTCCTGAGTTCAAGACATGTGTTCTTTCTCTTACTTCAACTGATGACTCATGAAAATGCAGGGTTTTGTTGTTTTGTTTTGTTTTGTTTTGAAAAGTGTATCAAACACACTTTGGGATCTCTCCAAGCTTCCATTTTCTTATGTGAAAGTAGGGATAATAATGATGTAGCATCCTTATGGATTTGTTGTGATAATTAAATGAATTAATAGATACAAAATGCTGAACAACAATACCTGGCCATAGTAAGTGACTGGAATTTGTTTATTCTTAGTCAAGGCCTAGGTCAGTGTGTGCGTGTGTGTGTGTGTGTATGTGTGTGTGTATATATATATATATATATATATATATATATATATATATATATATTTTTTAATCCTCACCCAAGGACTTTTTTTCATTGCTTGGGGGGTGGGAGAAATAGAGAGAGAGACAGAAATGTTGATGTGAGAGAGAAACATTGATTGGTTGCCTCCTGTGTGGTCCCTAACTGGGGATTAAACCTACAACCTAGGCATGTGCTCTGACTGGGAATTGAACCCACAACCTCTAGGTATACAGGACAATATTCTAACCAACTGAGCCACACCAGCCAGGGCTAGGCCATCACACCCTTGATTACTGAAGAACTTATTTGCTCACATTATTTTGATTAATTTTAAATTTCGAAGTTTTTTTTATCCTATTCAAACCATGCTACAAATATGAAGACAGTCCATTTGCTGAAGAGTCCGAGTGATGTAGGTATATATTATTAGCATCTGTATCTTTTAATCGTAGGATCCTGCATAAGCATTCTTAGCTTCTCTGGGCCTCATTTCCTCATCTGGAAGATAGAGTAAAATAGTAGCTACTTGTTGTGAGGCTTCAGGTGGGACAACAGATGCAAAGCACTAGCCTAGTGTCCATGTTGGGTCCTTCTGTTCCCCAGTGCCTCTCACAAATGCCTGTCAATATTAATAGATGTTATATAGCCCTTATGGAAACGCACGTCACTGCTGTCAGATCTAAAAGGGTCTACTTAGAACCAACCCATCTAATGCTTTGGCCAATGAAAAAACACACTGGCTATTTGAAGGTTAGAAGTAGCAATGACCTGTTGCACATGGAAGGTGCTTGGAGTGCAGTTCTCCAAAGGGATGTTTGTTTTCTAACATGCTGTGAGGTTCCTTTACGATTTTTAACGTACTCAAATACAAGCTGTACTATTATGTGTTTATATTTTTGAAAATATAAATTGGCTTACTTTTTATTTACATCTATTTTAGATGGAAACTTATATCACAAGTTAGGCTAGTTCTGGTTTTCCTAATACAGTTGACCTTGGACCAACATGGGGAAAAGGGGCGCTGACACCCCAGCAGTCAAAAATCTGTGTGTAACTTTTGACTTCTCAAATACTTAGTTGTACCTTGATATATATATGGGATTGGTTCCAGGACCTCCTGTGGACACCCAAATCTGTGGATGCTCAAGCTCTCTATATAAAATGGAATAGATCGGTGCATAAAGTCAGCTCTCTGCATCTGTGGACTCCCACCCACTGAAAAAACTACAGGTATTTATTGAAAAAGAACTCTGTATGTAAGTGGAGTCATGCAGTTCAAACCCATGTTGTTCAGAATCAATGGTACATATAAACATATAAAATAATAAATTAAAAAATTTGTATACTATCTATTAGGTTGGCCAAAAAGTTTGGTTAGTTTTTTCTGTATGATGGCTCTAATGGAGCTTAGTTGTCTTTAACTTCATTTGAAACAATTGTGTTAGATTGTATTGTGACAGCTGACATATCAGTGTGCATTTAAAAAAACATCAAAATTGGTAAATTTTTGTGCAGCCATTTTAGTATTGGAGATGGAAGAATAAACACAACATTTTCAGTGTAGTATGCTTTATTATTTCAAGAAAGGTAAAAACACAACTGAAATGCCAAAAAATTTTTCTGCAGTGTATGGAGAAGGTGCTGTGACTGATTGAATGTGTCAAAAGTGGTTTGTGGTTTCTTGGTGCTACCGACATTTTGGCCAAATAATTCTTTGCTGTTGGGCTGTCCTATGCATTGGAAGATGTTCAGCAGCACCCCTGGCCTCTACCCACTAGAAGCCAATAGTGGAAAGTAGCTAACATACTCAAAATATTAAAATCAATAGTTATTGGTGAAAATAAAAAATGTTTCTTTCATTTTACAGAAAAAACTAAATGAAACTTTTGGCCAACCCAATACATCTCACATGGCAGCTTTTGAGGTTATCTTTACCTAATCTCAGGTGACATTAATGACCAGGTCTCCCTCAGTGCCTGTCACAGAGCAGGTGCCGCTGGGCACATCTACTCAGTGAGTGACTGCCTTAGCCTTGCGCTAGCATACAAATTTGTGGAACCAGCATCCTTATGACATCACATGATTAATGTCCTATGTCAGGACAGATTTAAGGTCCTTTAGGGAGTTCTCACTTCTGTCACTAAGCAGTGTGTGTATGTGTGTGTAGGGATGGGGGTGGGGGAGTTGGATCTAGAGGCCAGAGGTAGCAACTTGCACATAGATGTCTCAGCTGAAAATTTCTTAGACTCCCAAACTCAAGATCTTACCATTATGTAATTCAACCATTTAAGTTACTTGCTTTCATAATTGAATAGATTATCTGGATACAGGTGGCAAACACAAGGCCCATGGACTAAATCCAGCCCTCCGCCTTGTTTTATCTGGCCCAGCACCTTGTTTCTACCTGGCAGCAGTGCCAAGCTCCTTGCCCCTGCTTGAGGAGTAGTTACATTTACACAGTCCTAAAATTACATTGGCCCTTTGAAGACAACCGTGAGGCTGATGTGGCCCCCAGTGAAAATGAGTTTGACAGCCCTGGTCTAGGAGTATAGTAATGTTCCATATGTAAAATTCTCAGCGATACCTAAAACTTTATTACCTTCTACTCCTCTGTGCGAAGCATTGCTCTCTCCATAGTTTTATTTTGTAGGGCCATGGTTTTCTACAAACTTATGAGGTCTGGAAAAAGTCCAGCCATTGTTGATATAACGAGAACAGTTTGTGTGACATTGATGTAACCTGGCAGCCAAGGAGAGTGGACGGGAATGCTCATGTGTGAACAATGATGACTTCACTCTACCAGTCAGTGGGGGTGGTAGACACTGCTGAGCGAGCGCCTGTACTGTGTGGCTGTTCCATTCAAAATGAGCAAGTAGAACAAAGAATCTGCATCAAATTTTTCATTAAGCTTGACCATTCCTCTGCAGAATCTATTTGGATGATTCAGAGGCCACAGCTATGGGCAACTGGTGATCACAGTGCACCCACTCATGTATCATGTCTTGTGCAGAGTTTTTTTTGAGAAATATCAAATCACCCAGGTGACTCAGCCCCCCTACAAACCAGATTTGGCACCCTGTGACTTCTGACTTTTCCCCAAACTAAAATCCCCTTTGAGAGGGAAGAGATTTCAGTCAGTGAGAGTCAGGAAAATATGATGGGGCAGCTGATGGTGATTGGGAGAACTGTGTGAGGTCCCAAGATGTCTACTTTGAAGGGGACTGGGATGTCATTGTCCTATGTACAATGTTTCTTGTATCTTCTTCAATAAATGTCTGTTTTTCATAGTACATGGCTGGATACCTTCTGGACAGATGTGTATATATTCAGCCATTAGCATTTTAGGATGAACTTATTTGGCCTGCATTTTCCTCCAGGGCAAATGAATATGCTGGCTTCTTAAAAAATTGATAGTTGAAGTGAGGATTCCTGAGACCAAGTGTACAGTTAAACAACCTTTAATAAACATGAATGACTCAGATAGGGAGATAGTAATTGGAGCCACAAAAGGGCTCATCTGAAGACAAAGGTTATTTGCTGCTGACAGTGGTAAAAAGGATGGAGCAAGTAGAACTAAAGGCAATAGTCACACCAGGTTGTGCAAAGGTAGCTGGAGCTGACAGTGGGACCAGGGTCTACAGTCAGAGCTGTAAGCCAAACGTTTGTAAACCTGGGCACAGGGGAAGAAGGCAGGAGAAAGGCTCAGGACTGACCACCTAGCCCCAAATAAGACAGCTTATAATGAGTGTCCACATGTATATGTGCAGTTGACCCTCTTGCCAATGAGAAGCTGATGGCTGCTCACTCTCCCACCAACACCTTCGGATTTGAGTTCCATGTTCCTAACATTAAGGAAGTGGAACATTTCATCTGCCAGGATTACTTAGATAGTCTACCCTTTTCAGCTTCATCAACCTCCTTCCCTCACCTTGTTTTAAACTCACTACTACCCAATCCCTCTACCATCTTCAATATAACTGTCTGCCAATGACAGTCCCAAGAACTTCTGGTAGTTTTGTCTGTACCAGAGAAAGTGCTTGCTAATTGTTGCCTCTTTTTCATGACAAAAGTGTCAAACTCTTCAGTCCTTTCCTGGAAAGGATTGGGTGACTATCATTTGTTCCTGCCCTTTGCAGGGTGTGGCTACTGGTGCTCAGAAGCAGAGGCCACCTCTGTAGTGGGCCAGTCTGTAACCAGGCGCTCAGTGGCCGTTTTTCCGTTTTTGAGTGTTGCCTTTCCTTCATCCCTGTGGGAATCCCAGGCCTGGGAAGGGGCCAGGGAGGAGGCAGGTACCTTTGGCAAACGCTTGGGGAATATGAGTCATTTCAAGTCCATTTGTTATCAGTTTCCATGGTCACTGCCGAGTCTCAGGATGGGAAAAAGCCCTTCACACATAGGGAAGCCTTATATCACTCCTTACCAACCTCCACTGACTTCCTGTTTCTTATGGGATAAGTATAGTGGTATGGGAGGCACTCCGCACACTAACTTGAGCTCCCTTTTCTCTTCTTCCTGCAATTTCCTCCTAAGACTTCATTCCAGTGCTTAAAGGGCTTCTTCTCTGATGACCCAGTTCAAACAGCACATCACCTCCCTGGGAAACCTTCTTAGGCATGGCTGAGAAAAAGTGCTCTTTCCTCTGGGTTCTCACAGCACTGTGTTTTCACCTGAATTGTGGTAGTTCTCACATGGCAACATAATTATCAGTTTACATATCTGTTATTCCTAACCCCCTCACTCTAGACTGTAAGCTTCTCATGGGCTGGTGTGTCTTAACTCATCTGAGTGTCATCAGAGCCCGAGTTCACAACCTGGCTCTCAGCAGGTGCTCAGAAAATGCTGACTGACTGAATGAAGGAGAAGGGGAAGAGAACTGGTCTTCTTTTAATCTGTGGAGCCAAACACGGGCAGGATGGTGCAATGAGGCACTGACCCAGTAAAGAGAGCAATGGTGTTTTAATGAAACTTCTTTCAAATCTGTGAAAATGTTAGCTGTGAAATAAATGCTTTTATTCTTTTCATAGGACAGATTTCCAAACAATGATCACAGTTTTTAGGTTAATAAGAGGCTGGACAGATGAGTAGCCAAAGAATGTTTTAAGATAACACAATTCCATCAACGATATATCAAATTTACTGAGACATCAAGAGGATATATGTTTTTAGGTACATGGCTAAAAACAAGACATTATTACAGTAATCAAGTCCATAAAACTAGAAAAAAGCTGCATGACAAAAAGGCCTCTCAGAAGCTATTAAAAGAGCACGCACAACTGACGAACTAATCTGGTGTGGGAAGCAGCGTGTAGCACCAACAGGTTGGCAGGTGAGTGGAGGGGCAGCCACTGCACGGAGAACGACGGGGGCAGGAGGGGCTCACAGCCACCATCTACTCTGAGCCCCTTGCTTTACAGATGGCAAAACGGAGGCTCAGAGAGAGGAAGCACCTTGTCCAAAGTTACACGACACAGGGACACAGGATTGGCTAGAAAACAATGTAGGCCACCCACTTTAGATAAGCGCTCGATTTTAATACACATGTAATTCTATTTGATTCAATGCACTTTTTCCTAGTAACAGATATATCATAAAAGAAATCAATACAATTCATAACATACTCTGTATTATATATATATATTTTACTGAGAAAGAACTGACATGTAGTATAATTCACTTCTTGGGCCTATTTAGATCTTAAATCAAAATTTGTGTAATCATTCAGATGACACTATTTTATTAGTAAATCAGCTGAGAAGAAGGTATCCAAAGAGAAAGTTTGGCACGTCCTCCATTACCTAAACTAAGCTATGCCTCAAAATTACTAAATCATTGGTATGATTTTTTTTCTGGTGGTTTAAAATAAGTACAAAAATAGTCCAAACAAAGAGAAAGCAAAGCAGGTCTTTCCTTTAAAAGATGAGTATGGCACTTTTTTATTTTAATAAGGTAAGGAAATGTAAAAACCTGATTCTTTTTAGAAAAAAATGCAGTTACAACCTATAACTTGTGAGTCACTTGGTATATAAAGTGTTTTCTTTCTAGGAAAAATAATGTGTTTCTGTGAAATTCTTTGGAGTCATGAAATTTTGTCTAGCACACCTTGCCATGACCCTGAGGGCTCAATGGGACAGATCTATGATGAACTAATAAAGATATAAGAATGAAAAAAAAATCGCTGCAGAGAAGCAGCATCAAAGACAAAGTATAATGAATCTACTTAAATGGCTTCATAGACATGAAGCCAAGAAGGTGCATGTGTACGTGTGATTAAGTGTGTCATTATCGTGGCAGCTGGAAAAAAATAACACACTCCGGGCATCTGTTCATTATGACCACAAACCAGCTACTGCAGAACAGTTAAACTGTGGCTTCATAAGTAAAGCCTGATAAATAAAAGTGACTCCTGCATATTACATATATGTATACATATATTATATTTTCTCACATAGATGTCTAAGTTATAAGTAAACCAACATTTAGCTACAATTCACCCCCTCCCCAGCCCTCCTGGGTCCAGGATCAAAAGATTTGATTTCACTTTGTTTTGAACAGGCTGTATACCTGTTCAGGAAGTTACGTGAGTTATCCTCACGGCCTTTGCCTCTGGCTGGAAAAATAAAATGAAATCTCTTGGGACCTCAAGTCCATTCCTTATCACTACAACCATCTTAACAAATATATAACAAATCTGTTTTCTGTTAGGTAAAAGAACATGTTTTAGTACTGAATAATCTACGCCTGCTACCGAAAATGTGCACATAACTGTATAATAAACATAATTTCATGAAAATATTTTAATAAGATGTATTATAAATATTTAAGAAACATTAAAAATCAGAGTGAAAATAAGATTAGTGTTTTGTAACTACCAGAAAAATATACTTATTAAAAACATGAATGTCTCCTTAAGTGAGGCATTAACTGTAAAGTTGTCTTTCTAGTGTACATCTCAAATTTCACCTTTTGAAAGGTAAAACCCTTCTCTTTCCTGAACAGGTGCCTATAATTTACTTGGAATCCGGCTTGTTGCAGAACCAAGCACTAGAGGCCGAGAGGTTCAGGGCAGTGGCGTGATTCACGTGGTCTTGGAAAAGTGAGGGCAGTTCACAATGCTGAATAGGTAGGCGACATGGAGAATAATGACTATATTTGAGCAGTTTAAAACAGTCCTGCAATTCTTCATCCGCAATTAATATACTACTCAAAGCCCTGACATTGGATTTTAAAAGGGGTTTGCACTGTAGGGCAAGATTGTACAAAACTAGGGAAAAACCCATTGTAAATAATATGTGTTTTATCCTTCATTTGTAGTTATTTTTAAGGAACTGAAGATGAATTAAAATACCAAAGGCTAAGTGCATGGTTTGGCCTTTAGTGAGCATTTAAAAAAAAAGAACCTCTCTTCCCTTTTGATAAAGTGAACACACTCTCTGGTTATAGGAAGGTCCTCCTTTGGGGATTCCCCGCCGGAAATTCCGAGCACATGAGGGCTACATTCGTGCCCAGAGGAAAATCAAGGAACCCAATGCCTGGCTGCTGGAACCCTTGGGCTTAAGTCGTATGCCACTGAATCCACGCCTCTCTTGGATGGTTCATGGACAGGGCAGGGATGACCCTGTTTGCAGATGTTTGAAAAGAGCTTGTGTCTTGATACCTTCATGCTTTTTGTATGTTTCGTTCCCACCATATTCCACCCACTTGGGCTGGGGAGGTGAACATGATCTCTGCAAACAGATGTTCTAGCAGGTGAGGAAAGGTGAGGAAGGCAGGGAGAAAAAGAGGAGCTAAATCACAAAGTCTGGTCTCACACCGCCCCGTTCCTCCCTCTGCCAGGCTCCTGTGCACTTGGTCTCATTCCTATCTTTAAGGTGGAAATTTCAGAAGTGTACACCCCTAATGCAGAGAATGTGAGCCCTGGGGGCACGGCGGCCTGGTGTTCTCCCCAGGAGCGCCTTTCCCCTTTTCTGGACTCATGACTGCTAAAGCCCGAAAGGCCTCTGGTGAATGAATACCTCACGTTATAAAAGGACTTTTAGTTCAATTTTAAAATTTTAACTGGTAGTTTATTGTAGCCTAAAAGGGTCAGCAAGAGATGACTTCATTACTTGATTACAATGAATACAACCTTTAGGATGCTCTTTACTTTTTATACAATAACTATATGAAAAGAAGTTCTTATTCTACCTATACATAGCTTAAGATAACTTCTAAAGCTGAGGAACTGATGGTATGAAGACAGAAATTATAATAAGCAAATAAGCTTTGATATGTGTATATACAAAGATATATATATATATACACACACACGCACGCATACACAAACATTCCTCACCCGTGTATACTGTACAGGTTGGCACAACCCTATCAAGAACAATTATGACATGAAGGTTTAAAGACTTAAGTTATTCTTGGCATTTTATTCTAAACAGGGGCTCAGGCAACTTAGGCCTTGACATAACTGGATCGTTCCTATACTTGAAAGAATGTCATTGTGTTTTATAAAAGGCCCAATGGACTTTCACTAAGCAGTAACCCAACAGGACACCATAGTTACCAAATGGAAAACAAGATTGTTATTTTATGTTAGATCAGTAAAGCATATTTCAGAGAAAGGACAACTTGGAAAATAAAGACTTCAGAGTCTATTATTCCACATTAAGAGCATTTTAGTTATTAGCAGTGGTTACCAAATAAGCTGAAGGTAATTTTCTTCAAGGAGCTGCTCATCACTTGATTCGTTGAGAAGAGGTGAGGGACCGTTTTGCTCTTCCTCTATAAGATGATGCAAGTTTTTTTATCCTTGAAAGGGTTTTCTGAGGTTGGTATCCCTACCAGCAAAGGGTCATTCCTGGCATGCTCCTCACAGTAGGACATGAGGTCGGCTGAGGCCTTTGAAACCTGAAGCACAGACAAACCAAACAAATAAAGAAAAATACTTTATTTACAAACTTTATAAAAGTGTGTTTGAATGCTCACCCATTGGGTACAAGACTGTCAGAAAACAGGATACCCAGGGTCTCACAGTATCAGTCCCAGATAACTTGTTAAAAAGGGAAAGGGGACTTTTTATATGGTGAAATCTGGCACATAAAAACCTTCCCAATAATCATGGGATTAAACTGACATCATCACATACCTCCCAGTGTGAACACTGAGGACTCACCATGAGCTAGCTAGTGTTCTGGCCAAAACATTTAACTGGAATCCAATCATCGGCATATGATTCCCACTCAAGTGAGGGCGACTCTGCAAAGAGAGTGGCCTGGACTCCTCATGAATGGACCGTGTGTTAGAGAGTATTCTTAGCCGATCCTGAATATTTCGCTTGTGCTCTGCTTATGTAGGAGGGTGTTCTTGTGCTTCAGAGAGACAGATGGTAAAGTATTTAGGGGTGAAAGTCACGATGTCTGCTTAGTCACTTTTAAGTGGTAAAAAGAAAAAAAAACTATATGTATTTTGTGAGGATGTGTGTGCAGAGAGAGAGTGCAAATGTGGCAAAATGCTAACAACTGATGAATCTTGGTAAAGAGTATATGGGTGTTTGCTCTTACAACTCTTCCACAGATTTGAAATTTCTCAAAATAAAAAGTTGGGAGGAGGTAAGGGAAAGTATATGTGAATCAAGGGAAGGTTGTATCTTAGTTTCTATAAAAAAACTGATGAGGATGCAGAACAGAGTTAACAGAATTATGGATGTGGAATCAAAATTCTGAAGCAACAGATCTTAAATTCTACTAGGGGTTCAAGATTAACTGATTGGGCTTAGGGAAATAAAAAGAGACACAAAACTGGCATGGGAGGGTGCAGTGCCTTCCTCTGGCACGAGTTAAAAATGGAAAATGCCGTGCCCTGTTCAGAAGTCTGGGTGGGAGATCCCTTGGAATGCTCAGACCGGCGTCCTCAGCTGAACCCTGTCAAATACAGCAGAGCCTGCCTCCTGCTTGGAGGACAGGTGACTATCTCCAGGCCAAGAGAAATTTATCAGGTGATTGCTTCAGTTTCTAGGAAACAGCATTACTCACAACATTCCAGGACATTCACTGCCTTGTCCTTTCTTGGGACTTTGAAGGAGAAAGGCTCCAAATCAGGTGACCTAACAAATAGTCTCCAGTTTCTTCCAGATCTTAACTAAGGCTGGCACTACTCACCCTGAGTGCAGAATGTGGTCCCTAAAGTCCACACACATTTAAAAAGCTGCATTCTCCTAAAAAGGAGACCCCAACTGTTGACTTGTTATGCTCACTGACAAATCCAGAACACTTAATACATTCCAGAGGGGTGATGAGGAATCCCTGTCCCAATGTAAAACACAGTGATCGAAGGCCTTGACCATGCTCCTTCAGGGAAGGCAGGTCCTCAGGAAATCCTGTCACGGGTTTTAGGTTTTCTGTCTGAGTAGAGAGGCTAACTTAGACACTTTGGCTCCCCAGTGCTTTTGAAATGAGGCCTGTGCTAGGTAGAAATGAAAGATAAGATTCTAAAACTCTCAGCTAGCTCTAGGAAAATCCTGGCAGCGGGCTGCATTAAATAGCATTACCTTCTCTGAAATGTGGCCTAGCCTTTGGAGAGTGAGGGAACTGATCAGAAAATATGCACAGGCCAGTCAAACCATCTTACCTTTATTCTTTCAATGGAGGCTTCTAGTCTTAACTGCTGCACGGTCCTCCTTGCCTGGGTGATATTGTTGGTGCTGGCTGTTTTGCTTGACATCTTCAGTTACTGTTTTCACCTGAAATCTGAAAAGAATTTTTAAAAACGTGAGTAACAGTCATCTTTAAGTTGTTTAAACATTTACAATGCTTTGCACTGCCTTAGGGGGGAAAGGATGCATTTTCCCAGCCAACAACTTCCACGAGGTAGGTAGTAGTTACTAAAATAACCCTCGGCGGTGAGGAGGTGGTCTTGGTGTCTAAGCCTTTTACCCATTTGAGCACCTTCATACATCTTTGGTCAGCAGAAAGCCGGTACTAGTTAGCAGTTTAATCCATGCACCGCCCACCCCCCCCTCCCCCCCCACACACACAGCACAGAGTAGCCTTTGGGAGGATTTCCTAAGGGAAACAAATATAAACATTTGCACCAGTTGGGGGGCCTCCAGCAAACGTGAGCGTGTGCAACCAGAGGCCATGTTCCACACGCAGTCAACACTACCGCTGTGTGCTTTAACGGAAAGTTTGGTTTTATTTCCTTTTCGCTCCCTTGCCCAACTATTACAAGGATGCAAGTTCTGACAACAGAAAATGGCAAAAGACAGTGCCTCTGGAGAACTCTGTACAAAGGGTGCATTTTTAGGTCCTATCATGAAAAGTGGGAACTTCTTAGCTGGGAGATTCTTGACAGACAGATCCGCAAGTGTCAATATTGGATACCCTGAACAGCCTTAAAGCCTGACATGTTTAATGAAATTTAACCATTCCCTCCTTTGACCTCTCTGGCCTCATCTCGGCAGCCAGGGCACTTGCTAATCCTGTACGCACCACATGTTCATGGGTTGACTTTCCTCTTGGGCCTGAGAGCCCTTGGATTCTAGGTTCCCCTCTTTCTCTTTTCCCCCAGCCACCTAGTGAAAATCAAAGGAAACCTCCCGGACCTTGAGCTTCAACCCATCTGGTGGTCCAGCGGCACAGTCTAAGGAAGGCAGGCTGCGGAAGAGTGCTGTCTGGAGCCCCTGCCATACACGACTACGTTCTCTCTTGGCTTAGTAGCAATTGGAGGAAAATGCAGAGCTGGCAGGCCTGGTAGCATTGTGGCAGTTCTATGACTCATAGGAGCAGGTGGATGGTAGGTGTGCTTTCTTGGCGCTGTGCAAGGGCTCAGCAAAGTCTTAGGACACCGTGGCGCCGGTAGCAAACCCAGACTATCTCCACTTTGCTGAGCGGCCGCGGCCGCACAAAGCCTATCTGCCATAAAGGCTTACACCAGACAAAGCTGCACAAATACAGGCAACCCGCAGGCTCCACAGTGGCCACCCGAGTTCCACACTTAGAACGCTCCCAGTGGCTGAGTTCAAGGACTTGGGTAGAGCTTGTACCCTGAGGTCAGAGGCAGCTTTGGCTCACATGCACAAATAAAACTGTGCGCAGAACTTGGAAAATCCAGCCTTGCAAGCTTCACATTCCTGAGTTTGGACCCTGCCTCTGCCACATACTGGCTGGATGAAACTGGTCACTGAAACAGGTGACTTAACCTGTACAAGCCCAAGTTTTCTCTATTGTAATAGAAGAATACTATTGTGTTTGAGGATTTAATTTGTTGATGCACATGTAGCGTTTGCCATAGGACCAAGGCACTCGCTCTATAAGCAGCAGCTGCTATTGCATTTATCCTCGGGAGTCTCCCCTCACACGGTGAGTTGAAATTCCTCGTGTACCTGTCTGCCTCCCCTGGTCAATGAGCCTCCAGAGTTTTGACTGGCTGACAAGCTGGGTCTGGTAGGCTATGCGCAGCAGACCTTTCTTTTTTAAGCAATTCTAGGCCATTCTGCCACACTCTAGTGTCAGGACCGAATGAAATGACTCATGACGTCTAACAGAAAATTCCCCTAAAATAAAAAAGCTCTAGCAGTGCAGGAAACTGGGAGGAGGAATGCTGGGGCAGGGCAGGGTGGCCTAGGCCTAGGGTGACCTCGTTTCAATACATTCTCTGACCAGCTGCCTCTTCCTCAGATTCTTCAGTCATCCTGCCCCACCCAAAGCAGAGGCCTAGGACCTGCTCCCGGTGATTCTGCTAATACCCAGTGGCCGGGCTTAGCCCGTTTTCAGTGCTCCCGGGCCAGGGCTTATTAACAGAGCCTTTGAAAGGGAACCCAAGCAGTAGGCAACCTCACTGAAAAGCATGAAGTGCCCTGATTCACACACGCTGGTTCCATATTTTGTTCCCTGCAGCACGTTAAACGGGCCCTGCCAGCTGGCCCCAGTTCTGAGGACTGGCCCCCTCAGCCTCTAGAAGGCGAACATGATACCCTTTCTGAGCAGCCTGTGGTCTCCAGGCTGCACCCTAAGGACTTTCAAAATGTTCTCTTTGCATGAGAATAACGCCAAGCATTCTCCTCTTCTTCTCAACCTCCAGGGCATTAGGTTTCCAAGGCATGGGCAAGTCTTCCTGTAACTGCAGAACAGTCCGCACAGCTCTGGACGGGCTCAGTCATTGCTCCCACCCACAGGGCCTTAAGCAAATAGTCCACAATCAGGCTCTATTTATAAAATGTGCAGGCAGGCCCCTCTAAAATTGGTGAGAAACTTTGCATCTAGGACATGGAGGCCTGTCTTACTTCCTGACTGTATTACTGTCATGATTAAAACCAGCTTGCAATTCCCAATGCACAGTCGCCAGTGTGGCTCCTTGCAGCTTCCCCGCATTTCCACATCCGTGTTCCGACCGACCCCTCACAGCCAGCCTGCCTGGTCACCCAGGCCGTTTCTGCTCTGCTTCAGGTAGAGTGCCATCCCCTTCTGGCCCGCCAGCTGCTCTCAGGCTCCCAGCTCAAATACAATGCCTCTTTTCAAAGAATATAATCTTATTATAACATTCTTCCTGTGGAGAATCAGATCAAAATTACAATTGTTTCAACTTAAGAAGCTGAGTTGCCTCATATCCATGCAAGGAAGGCCACTACTGTTTGATTCCTGAGTGGGAGGTGTGTAGAGGGGCTAAAGGTCTAGATGAGGATTTACTTCCAACTTATAGCTGCTGCTTAGCATCCCAACAGCTGGGCTGAGGCAGAATCACGCAGGGAGAGCTTGGGAAACAAGTATCTCTGAACATCTCTGCTGCACCTTCAGACAGTTTTCTCTGGTCTTCCCTTAACGGCAAGGATGTCTGGCTGTTTGTGCTGCTAGGTGGAAGAAAAAGCGCGCTTTATTCTTACTCCAAGAATAGCTTCCAAGGCAAACAACAGCTGCTATTTGTATGGATCTTAGACTGCACATGGTGCGTTCGCACGCATTTGTGTCCATGAAGCCTTGTAAAATTCCAAAAGGTGTATTACTGTATCACACTTGTTTTATAGATGAGGTAGCTGAGGCTAGAAAAACTTGCTCCAAGTTAGCCCAGCTTGTAAGCCTTTTGATCCCAGAAGCCACACTTCCCACTGTACCAAGGAAAGGATGCAATTCCAAATGATTTGATTCACTCAGGTCTTCACTGAACAGTCCACGATATGTTCTTAATCTGGGTGACCCTGACGCTCCATGACCTGGAGTTGTGAGCTTGCTGACTGCCTCATGTTTGTGCAATACCCCTTCTTGTGCAAAAGGTATCACCTGTTGTCTGTCTCATGCCCTGGAGGGCAGGCCTCCTCTCTCCTATCCGCAAGCTGAGCAAGAATGTTCTTGCTGCTGCTGACTGAGGTCAGGATCTGGAGATCGTGAGCCACCAGAGCTCTGTCCCACCCAGAAGGCCTGTGCATACCTGTGCAGACCCCCAGTTTGAGAAAACTCAGAGTATCACTTCTGTAGCCTTGTTTTCCTTTTTACATGTGGTGGCTTGAGTTAATATACGTAGTATTTAGTTATTCAAATAATCTGCATTGGTTTTAATGCTGGTTGTCGTTCATCTGAATTCTCAGGGTCCTAGATATCCCCAGGAACAAGATGTTCTGTTAGGGAAATATGAGCATTGCAATCTTTGTCTAGAGAGACCTGAAGCAGGGCGAGAAGGGTGGAGGTGGCAGAGTGTTGCAGGGCGCACTGCTCCGGAAGGCGGGCCCCGAGGAGCGCCAGGCTCTGCAGCACAAGTCACCATGGCCTGGCCAGTAACTGAACCACTGGAGTGAAGCCAACGTTCACGAGCAAACGCACCCCTTGTGGCTGTAATAAAAGAGCAGGCTTCCACTTCCCCTCTGATCTTGCCTTCAGCTATCAGCATATTACTTCAGCTCCTCTCTGTTCCCTCATTTGTTAAAGGGGAGACAATACCTGTCTCAGAGGGTGGGGGGAGGGCAGACAGGGGTGCCTATCAGTAATGCACCCTGTAAATACAAATGCTTAAAGCGCTGGGCCTCTAGGCTTGTTAGTAAGACAAAAACCACGCATTTGGTGAGGCACAAGAGAAAAATTCAGCCAGCAAAAGAAGAACGTCACGGTCCTATGACTGGGCGGCAACACCTTTCTCTAACACGGCAGGACGCGTGGAGAGTGCAGAGTCATGGCCTCTGGAAGGGTTTTTCTTTTCACGAACACTTACTTTCCGTCAGAGCCCGGGGGCTCAATGCATCCCGCAGACATGTTTGGTTGGGCCCCACAAAGGGTTAACTCAGTAGTATCTGTGTGTTTTAACTTCAAAGTGGTTGTCAACATTTGAAAAGATGGAGCTATTTCACTTTAAAGGGATGAAGGATTTCTGGAAAAATCAGAGAAATCTTACACACTGGGCAGGATATGAGCAGTGGCCATCTCTTTAATGTTTGCGGGCACATGTGCTGGGCTCTCCATCTGCCCTTGGGGCATGGCCTTCCTTTATACTACGCCTTGGATATTCAGTTTCGGACAAACTGCAGGATTACCCCAGGGGACTGGAGCTCACTCCTGCCCCTGCCGCTACCTATCTTTGGGGACCTAGCTAGGAATTGTCACTTCTCTAAGCCTCAATTTTCCCATGGGAAAAATAGGGGATGATAATACTTTTGTATCTCAAAGGACTGTTAAGAACATCAGATAAAATAAGCATGTGAGTGTAATAAATATAAAATATAAAGAGTACTTGGCTGAGTGTTAAGTACATGCACCCGCTGATCGCATCCCATATGAAGTGCCCTGGCACTCTGCAGTCCCTGGTGGTCGGGGCTGGGCAGCTGCCCTGCCCTCCTCCGAGCGGCCTTGCTGACTGCAGGGGTGGAAAGTAACACACTGCATCTCCTGGGGTGATGGGATTTGTGCCCTGCCTGACTCATAAGGTGAAGTCCTAACACCCAGTAACTCAGAATGGAATGTGTCTGGAAAGTTAAAATGAGATCATCAGAGTGGGCCCTAATCTAATAGGACTGGTGCTTTGTAAGAAGAGGGAATGTGGACACAGACAGGCAGGTGGGGCTGAGCATGTGAAGACACAGGGAGAAGAAGCCATCTATGAACCAGAGAGGCCTCGGAAGAAACCAACCCTGCCCACACCTTGTGCATAGGCTTCTACCCTGCAAAACACAGAGAAAAGGAGTTTCTGATGCCGCCCAGTCCAGAATACGTTGTTATGGCAAGCCAGAGCCAGCTACGACATCCAGGTTCTCAAGCAGCTGGGGCTCTGGATGATGGATGGGAGAAGGACAATTTCTTGCTGTTGGCTCATTTCTGCTGGCAAGCAGGGTGATGGGCAAGTTGCTCTTTGTGGAGGTGGTGGCGTCCAGCGTTCAGTCACTGGAATATGGTGCTAAGAAGCCATGGGGTTGTAGCTGCCTCCCAACCCTTCACTTCCTGCCTGGCCCTGGTACCAGTTCTGCAGTGAAGTCTGGAAGCTGGTCCTGAGGGCTCCATCCAGAGCCTGCTCCTCCGGGCCTTCCACTGATTGTGCAAGCACCCCATCCCCTGTGTTAAAGCCCATTCTGCGAACGTTGCCAAGAGCGCTGTCTGTTTGCTGTAGCTGAGTCCTGACTGATACACGATTGTTAATGTGCCGTTTTGTGATCTGTAAATAACTTACAAAGATCAGCTATAATTTCTATTAATATCATGCCATTATTGCAGAACACATTAAACTCTAAGACTTGCAAAGAGGGAGAGGTAAAACAAAATTATTTTTCTCCTTCTCCCCAACCAAAGCCCCCAGGCCACGAGGCCAAGGGTAACTGAACCTGTGACCAGCTGCCTGTCCTATCCAAGCCCCCTCCAGTTCTAACAGCAAAGAGCAAAAAGAACAGAAGGCCCGTGGGGGAGGAAAATGAGAGAGAGATGAGGAAAGAATGCATGGAGGGGTGGAAAACGTGGTTAGGGGTGGGGAGGGGGAGTGCCCAGAGCTCTTCTAAGAGAAGTTGATAGAGGCTCAGAACCAGCAGAATGAAAAAGAACAGAACAGCCTTCTCTCTTTAGACCTCAACAGAGCTCACCCTCTGAAAGGAAGGAGTATGCTTTTATACCTGCAAACCCTTCTGAGGTCTTTATCTGGCATCCCTGATGAGCTGATTTGCCCTGCCATCCAGGGCACATTAATGATGATGATGATGATGATGATGATGTTGCTGTTGTAATGATAAAAGAGGATAACTACCAGCATTTATTGAGTACTTAGTATGTGCCGGGTAGGGTAAGTAAATTCCATGAATCACTGCATTTAATACTCTTAGAGATGGGTTCTTTTATCATTCCTATTTTACAGACGAAGCACAGAGTGGTCAAAAAAGCTGCTGAGGATTACACTGATTTAAGTGGCAGAGCTGGGACTCTGTGCCACTGGACTCCCAAGGTCATCCTCTTAATCACTGCTCTGTACTGCTTGCCTCTGAACATCAAGGGTACAAGAAAGAAATTGGGAGGAAGCAGGGGCAAGTGTGAGCCAGGATCCCCAGACAAAGGAAGACCTGGGCTCCATTTACTCATCCCCATAGGTGGTCTCCATAGCAACGACAACACAACGTGTGCAGTTCAGCAGCCTTGGGAGAAGACCTGAGTGAGAAGAATTGGTTGCTCTTATCTGAAAGGAAAACTGCCCCAGATTCCAGGTAAGACTATTGCTAAAGAACAGGATGATCCCATCCTCCCATGCCTTAGCAGACCTGGCAGGGAACCATGAGAATGAGCCAATCCTGGGTAGTAAATCCAGAGGAGGGAGCTGCAGAGCCTGAGCAGCGGGTTCCTAGCTTCACTGTGTTATCTAGAACACTGGGGGCACTCAGCAGATCTGTGGCAAGGCCCAAGAATCTGTATTTAAAAGCTTCCTCGGCGATTCTGATGTAATAATGATTTCTCTGCCTTTTAGTTCTCCCCATGTTTATTACTCCCTGGGTATTAGAACCCATCCATTTAAAAGAATGTCCCTTCCTATCTAAGCTCTGAACAAGCCCCCCAAAATTCTAATTTTTTAAATAATGACCTTAACCTACAGGATTAAGAACCCTTCTGTCTGAATAGCTCTTATCACTTAACGTAATTCTTTGCTACAATAGTCTAATTTGTTTTCCTAAGAGCTTCATCCCTCTGGACATCGCCTCCTCCCTGGCTTCAGGGACGCTGGCCCTGTGCAACGACACTCCTTACCACAGCTCCTGCTGCCTCAGACTTGGTTTTCTCAGGGGCTCAGTCATGGGGACCTGGTGTGCCGAGTGAACAAGGGCTTTTACAGTCAGACCGTGTTCAAGTCCTGGCTCATCGCTTACTACAATTTGCTTTAGTTCTGATTTTCAGTTCCCTCATCTATGAAATAGGAAGGGATAAGAATAGTGCCTACCTCACGGGGTTATTACCAGGAGGAAATGAGAGAACACACGCAAATTACCCAGCACCTGCCTGACCCGCACTGGCCCTCGGATATGGTAGATGAAATTCTACCCTTATGACTTTAGCTACGACCTGTGCATTCCACGCACAGCGCTGGCCCTTTACCTTACTCCAACGTCTAAATGAATTTACACTCAAGTGGTGCGCAGCTGCTTCAACCACAACACGCCTAAACCCCACGCAACATCGCTGCCTGCCCCAACCTTTCTGATGTCCCCTTTCTCGATGAGTGACACCAGCACTGTCCTGGTCACCGGGGCATCTTTTTTGCCTCAGCCCTCCTTCTAATTCCTTAGACCAAGTCAGTGCTGTCCAACAGAAGTGTGGGATTTTAAATTCTGCAGCGGCCACATCAAAAAAGAAAAAGAAAAAAGCAAACTTGACTTGGATTTGGACTAGCCACACTTTAAGTGCTCTATAAGCTGCTTCTAGCGACTCCCTAATTAGATGGTGCAACCTGAGGCCCTGGCACGTTCCAAATTCTCTTGGTTCTTACTTTGATAACCCCCATTTTTATTTCCCCTGTTCTCCCGGCTTGTATTTTACCTCAGTATTGGCTCCTAGCACCTCAAGTTACAGACACCATGTCAGCCTCAGAACGGAACTCATGGCCCTTACTTTCTCCAATTCAGCCTCTCCTCCAGTTCAGTCTCTCCTGACCAGTCTGCTCAGATACAGCACCACTTTCAGCTTACTTTCCTGTCTCGGAAAAATGAACCCCCCAGTACCCTCACAGAACGTCCAAAGGGCTCAGCTTTGCAGTCAAAATCCTCCCCAATACCTCTGCCACCACAATTAAAATCCTACTCGTAAAGACGGCGTGTCACCCTGCACGGCGCGCCCTGTGGGCCGGCCACCAGACTACGTGCTAATCACTGTCCAGACATTATCCCGCTGCACCCTCCCCTGCCTCTGTGCGGGAGGTTCTAGTCCCCTCCCCATCACAAACGAACACACTGGGGCACGGAGGAGTTCAGTATGTGCCTCGTGTCAGAGAACAAGCTGCTTGGTTGAGGCGTGAGCCGAGGCAGTCTGACTGTGGACGCCTGGCCCCAAACCTCTACGCTCTATCCACTGCTGTCGTGTCAGGGGGCGGTCACCCCATTCCCTGGCTTTGTGGGCTGCGTTTACGAGTCCTGCCTACAAGTGTCTGCCCTGGTTCTCTGTCTGCTTCTTCTGGCTGTTTCAATTCTCTCTTCTTCTAGGCTTTCGTTCACATTTAACCTCTTCCAGGAAGATCTCTCCAACTACTTTTGCTTATAGTCGTTATTCCCTTTTGAATTCCGACTGTAGACTTATGAAGCTCAGGGGCTGAGGACCTCTAAGGGGCTGGCCCGTGCATGACAGAGGCAGGGGGGTGGTTTGTGCACGAATTCCCTAAAATTGTATGCAAAATTCAGTGTGGGTACCTATTTTATTCTTTCCAAAGTGATGATGATCAAGCTCTCAGAAGGATCTAAAACACCATTTATTTTGGTGCTTAATCGTATGTTATTTAATGCTTATTGTTACATAACTGACTGTGTGTGAACACTGTCTTCCCACTAACCTGTGGGAAGGTTAGCTCAATAGTAGTGGTATAACAATTGCATTTATTCATTACTTAACTGTGTGCCAGCTGCTATGTCAAGTACTCTCTGCAGATATTAGTTCCTTTAACAGAATCTGCAACCATGGAGGTTAAATTGATCACATCCATTGAAGCTCAGGAAGATTAAATAATTGGCACAAGACAAGACAGCTAGTATGTGGTAAAAACAGGATTTAAACCCAGATCTTTCCTACTTCAAAGCCATGCCTTTACCTATGCCATCTTCTTTCTTCTTTTGACTAATGCAGAGAATGGGGCCTCCGTAAATACTTGGGTTGGATTAGGACACGCGATGTAGCAACCAACACATCAGCCAGCTCGAACCTCTCACCCTGGGGTGTTCACGTACACAGTGTTTGTTTTCTTGGAAACAGGATACACCCTGCTCACCTTCCCACAGATATCCTGCAAATGCGGAGTGTTCCAAGCCAAAGGTTACCCACCTGCTTGGTTCCTTAGACAGCTCCGAGAAGCCGGGGTGGAGTCCTGTGCACTTGATTAAAGCCAGTTGCTGGTGCTGTGAAGGTTCACCTCCAGCATAGGCTGGCCACATGTGTGGCATCCAGATTCCCGGGTAGTGCTGCTTTGCCATACCATGCCCCAAACAGGTTTTCCTCCAGGTAAAGGGGGGATTGGGGGGAGAGGCTCTCTGACGGTGACCTGCAGAGGTGCAGGGGCCAGCCCTTTCTACGGAATGGAATGCGAGCCCAGGACCCAGATATGCAGAGAGGCATGTGTTTACAGTCAACACTGAGGCTGACCTTTACCAACAAGCTTGCCTCTGCACTAGAGTGGCAAGAGTGACCGAGATGTGATTTGCTCATGTCTGTGTGGCTGACTTAAGATAGCTGGATGTCTGATTAGCTTATTGAAGAATGAATAAATAAGTGAACTGATGAATGCAACAAGTATTTAAAATACTGAAAACAAAAGCTAACATATCCAGGGTGCTTTTTCTGTGTCAGGCACCTATGTTAATAGTTTATATACAGCTATTTTATTTACTCTTCCTAATGTCCCTGAAAAAAATTTATTATTTCATTAACTAGTTTTGAAATTTTAACAGAATATATGCATAAGGTAAAAACTGCAAACAGTCCTAGAGGGTACAAAAACTAATTGTCCTGCTCCCGACTTCCTGACAGGCATCGCTGTTACCAGTTTCTCTCTTTCTGAAGATGCCCCATGTGTGCACAAACACGATTATTTATACATCTGTCTTAAAGAATATAAACAAGAGCATGTTATATACATTGCTCTGTACTCTGTTTTTTATTTTAATTTATATTACATTCTAGAGATCATGGTGAAGGTATTATTAACCCACTTTCCAAATAAGGAAACTGAAGCTCTCCCAGATACCTTGTGAGTCATGAGTAAGTGCCAGGGGCTGAAACCAGCCTGGGTGTGAGGAGAGGAAGTGGGGTTGATCAGAGAAGCAGAAGGCTAAAGTCCTGCCCTCAAAGGGCTCATTGTTTTGGGGAGCAAATGATGCTGTAAAAAATGAGAGAATGATTTCTGAAGAAGGTAGAACAAATCCAAGACACAGTTCCACTGCACCCCGAGGTTCTAAGCATCTGGGGAGGGACAAAGCGACTCTGTCACAGGAGCTAGGGTAAGAGAGGGAGTTTGGGAAGGCGGGGCCAAAGTCAATGCTGTATAGATTGTGTTTAGTTAAAAATATATTTTACTCAGAATAACATACTGGAAGAATGTACTTCGAAATGTAACTATTGCTAGGTGGTAAGAATTTTAGGGGATTTATAGTTTTCATGCATTCCAACAATTTTCAAATTTTTATTGTTTTCAGTCTTAATAGCTAATATTTAATAGTACTTATAACTGCTGAACACTGTTCTAAGAGTTTACAGATACTAAGTTATTTGATCCTCAAAATGATGCTACGAGGTTACTACTGTTTTTCCCAACTTAGGGTTAAAGGAAGGGAGGGTGGCAGAAGCTTATACCATAGCCAAGGTCAGAGTGAAGGTAAGTGGAGGGGCTAGCACTCCGATCCCCACAGCTGGGCTCCAGACCCTGTGTTCTTAACCACGCGGTACTTTCATGGTTAAAAAGAAAAACCCAAGCGATTGTTATCCACAAGACCAGGAGGAAGAGCAAGTTACCAGTCACTTTATAGGGGAAAAGGAAGGTGAGAGAGTGAGCACAGCTCACGGGAGTTGGTGATGAGGGTTTCTTGGGGAGCTCTGTGCTAGGGGTGAACACAGGATGAAGGACATGGAGGTCAAATGATAAGGGGCTGAGGAGAAGAGAACTATTACCTAGGAAACTAGGTGGTGAGTGTAGGGGAGTATTAAGAGAGTGTGGCAGTGTGGTTAAAACAAGGAATTGATGGAAAGTTTTAGGAGGCGGATTGTTTTAAGAGATGGCTGTCATCCGAGCATTTTCAAAAGCAGAGGAGGAGTTCTGGTGAACTAGGGAGCGAGCAGGTGCTGGAGAGGCTTGCTGACAGCCAGGCGGCAGGGCTCGGGGCCAAGCGCGGCAATGAGGGCGAGTGGGGCTGAGGAAAGGAGACCCCGCAGACACACAGGTCGAAAGGCAAGGGAGCAGGGCACCAAGAAGCTCAGCCTGAAAGTCTAAAAGGTGCGGAGAAAAGGGAAACCAACTCCCAGTGCCTGCAACAGCACTGCAAATCTCTCAGACATCCCGCTGAGCAAAGGAAGCCAGTCCCCAAAGAGCATCTACTGTCTAATGCCATTTACATAAAGTTCAAGACAGACCTAATCTGGGGTGACAGAAACTAGAAGAGTAGAGAGAGTATGTCGGGAGGCAGATCAAGCAAGAATGGCCACCAGTTAGTTTTGCTAATTGTTGAAACTGGGTGACAGGTACACGGGATTACTTCTACTTTTGTACGTTTCAAAATTTCAAGAATACAAAGTTAAAAGTAAAATTCTATGATCCTAAACCCTTCAGTGCCTATAACACAATAATTATTAACACTATAAGATGAACTCTGTCATTAAAGAATGTAAGGTACATTAATTATTATCTACCATTTCCTCCTCCGGATCTGGCAAGGATGGCCATGTCCACAGTGCAGAGGAAGTAATTGCCTTTTGAGGAGGCACAGATGGGATTAAAACAGCCAGGATTTGGTGCTTTGCCCACTTTACACAGCGCTCAGGCCCTGGGTCACTGATGGCAACCTTCCAGTGGCCAGGAAGCATCCCTTCTTGCACGCACCACAAACAATGAGAGGCCAGACACTGGCCAGACACCCGTACCTTGGACATGCCTAAAGATTACAAAATTATAAAAGATACCATATTTTTCAGACTATAAGATGCATGTAGGTTTTAGAGGAGGAAAATACGGTAAAGTATTTAATAACATAGTATTTCACCAATGTAAACGTAAACAGAACTCAACAGCAGCATTAAGAACCACTATTCCTCTCAAAATGGGGGTGCATCTTATAGTCCAAAAAATGCGGTATTTAATTTTTCTTTCTTTATCTCACCTTCTCCCAAGAAACATGCCCTTACTGCTTTCAAACACGTCTGGACTTGGTAACTACTTTGAGGAAAAGCAAAGTCTATTGAATTCCTGGGATGACCAGCCAAATGAACATAATAATACGCAGGCCCTCACGGTTAAAGTACTTGTTTTGAGCCTCACAGTACCTAAAAGTTTATATATTTTCAAAGGAAAAGTACTGAAGATATACCAGGAATCTCCAAGTTAGCTTCTTGTAGTTCTAACTCGTTCTCTATGAAAATTGATTAGAATTCTCCCTTTAAAAGCAAGCTTGTCGACTGACTCCCCTTTAAAGTACAAGTGACTTGGGGGAAAACGTGGGACAGGAAGCCAAGTCACCGCAGGACCAAACCGCGCCAGCAACATCAATGCCGTTTAAACAATCTGCATCCAGTGGGCACACTTCCGCTTCAGCTCACCGAGTTGTAAACTTTCAGAGTGTCTCCAGTTCATCTTAAAGAGTAACATACAAAGACGAATTCATTCAGATTCATTAATAGTTTTCCTTAAATGAGATACAGAACTTTTGCGAAAGAGGGTTGAGTCAAACAACAAATGGTGACAGGCATCGCTTAAAACGGTAAGAAAGATGACACCAGTTTAAATGCACAGCAAGTTACATACTACCAACAGTTTGCTCATTACGCTCTGTTCTCTTAAGCTCAACGGTTTCACAAAAGAAGATCTTCAACCGACACGCAGTGGGAAGGACGGTTGGCTGTAAGCCCCGTGAAAGAGTTTCCATGGCTACTCTCAGCTCCAGCTTTCTTGGGCTAAAACGACCTCGGACCTTCTGCCTCTTTTGGTGCACTAGTCACTCACCGGACCCGGAGTCCCAAGAACTGGCTTTAAAGCTACGGTCATCTCACCTCTCTCACAAATGCTGACATCTCCTTTGAACCCGCCAGGGCCCTTCTCTAGTCTACTCCCTACCTGGGGGCGGGCCCCCAGAGGCCGAGCACCCGTATCACACAGTTCTCTGCCTCTTCCATACACGAGACACAGAGAACAAAGATATGCTGACTTCATTTGTTACGAGTCACATGGATGACCTTGGCAGGAAGCAACAGTGTTGCAATTTTTCCTCTTCACACTTCAGGAAAGAGAAGGCGCAATATATTCCTTGCGCTGGACACAGAGCAGGAACTCAATAAACATCCAATGAAATGATGGTACAAGGCTCTGGAGTATTTTAGGTGAGTGATGAGGGCCTGAAGCAATGTATGAAAATCAGAATCTATGAGACAAATGGGGATCAATCATGTCACACTACAAAAGAATTCCTTCAGATCATACTTTCCTAATGCATTGTCTACTGAGCAAAGAGGTTAAGTCAGAGAAACTCACTGTTTAGCTTTGATTCTGATTAAATATCAATCAGGGACCAAAATAAAAATCTCCAAATTATAACATAACATTGTGCACACCTCTTTCTTGTGTCTTCAGCACAGTTCTATCGGCATTTCCAAACTGCAATACTAGTGTGTGTATTTTCCTCACTCCTGTGCTTACAGAGGGGAGGGTGGCACAGACTGTGCCTTTAGGCTGCCTTCTCCCCTCGGTCTCAAAAGCAGCCTCTTATCTGGCCTCTATCTTTGCTGGCACTTTCCTCCTTGAATTAAGGACAGAGACAGGAAAGTCCAATTCTGACGCTGCAAGCTCTGCAATGGAAGAAGTACCCCCAGATGTCTCCGTTGCTTAAGTCTGCCTGTGCAGGTCAGGTACTCAAAGTGGAGAAGAAGGGCTGCTTCCCGTGGAGAGTCCTCAAAGGGAAACTTCCCAAGGATAATCACCTCAGGAATGGCACAGGGCATAACATATACTTTCAAGCAAATCCCAATAGCTAGCACAACGACATCAGTTACTTTTATTTACTCATGCATTTAACTGTAATTGAACTTTCTAACACTTAACGAGCCCAGGGATTAAACTCCTGGGAGAGATCACCAGAGATCAGCATTTACTTGCCTGTGACCAAATGTGAGTTTCAGAAGGTTGGAGTCAATCCTAGCAAAGGTTTATCCTTGGGATAGTTTCAGAAGTGCGTGAGATTCTTTGGAACTCTTGTATGCACAACATAAGTAAAGATAAATGACACTTGCTTATGTTACAAGTTCAAAGTTACAGGACTGACTTTAGTAGACTGAGTAAATAAATGCATACAAGTCTTATAAACAGCCAGTATTGGTCAGTGTCAACACGTACAAACGAACAGTCCCGGTGACTGTACAGCGTGGGATGCTTGTTCCTTCATTTAGAAATGGAAACTACCCCCAGCTAAATTCTGGGGAAACATACCTCAGTGCCACATGCGGAGGCTGCCACGTATCTGTGTGCCACGTCTGCCGTTGCCGACGTAGAAATCTGGCATTCCATATCTCATGTGCTGAGTCTTATATGATGATGCCATCAAAAGACTCATTGACAAAGTGCTTTCATATACCACCTACATTTGACAGGGTCAACTCATTAACTGTATTTTAATTTCTACTTATGTGTGAACATCTTAAATTTAGCATGCAAACTTGTAAAATCAATACATAAGATATTGTTGCAGAGAATTGGAAAAGTATCAGAATCCTTGTCTCATGAGACTTCTATTTCTTACAAGCCTATGGTGTTTCTCTTCTTAATATTTACTGTGTTTTTACTTTTAATGTTTAGAATAATTACACATGCTTTTTAAATGGAGGAAAGTATTGGGTTTCCTCTCTTAAATACAACCCCCCGTAATGACATTTTCTTAGTAGATTATACCTGCATTTAAGAGGTATATGAAGTAACCAGAAGTTGAATCCCAACAGGGCTGCATTTCAGAATCCCCTGGGCAGCCCTCGTGATGCACCCAGGTCCAGACCTCACCCCCAGACTTCCAGAACCAGAGTACCAGGGTCTGTCCTGAGAGAAGTGCCTTCTGGAAAAGCTCCAGGTGGTCTGAACGTACACTCTGGGGAAAGAGCCGCAGACTTGAACGCATCGGGACTGTGAGGCACGGTGCCCACGTCTCCCTGAGGGGCGGCTCTGCCTGCAGAAAGCTGGGGGTCCTGGGCAAGTCACTTCCCCTTTTTGAACTCCACCTTACCCATCCTTAGCAAAGGAGAACAATATAGGTGTTCTGTGCCTCTTCTTTGCTTCTCTCTCAGTATGGTCCTCTGTCTCCTGGTCTTCAAAATGATTCAGACCCTTGGTTTAAGCCCTTAATATTTGCATATTGTCATAATGATCAAGGCAGGAATTGTGTCATTAAAGTAAACCTGTAGGTGACACAAACATCTAGTAACCTGAGAGAATTATGGGCTGCTTCTGAAGCCCCCAAAGACTTTCAGTTGGGGCCCAGCCCAAATAGGGGCAGGACGGGGCAGCTTTCCTTACCAAGTGGGTGTTAAAGCAGTCAAGTATACAGAACAGAACAGAGTGTTTGTGGTTGTTTAAAAATAAAGCTGGGCCCACAAACACAGTAAGCTCTCTTTCAGCCAGAATGTTCTGGAAAAAGATATCAGAACAAACTGAAACATCTGGTTGAGTTACCATGTGCAAGGGCACTCCGTTGCCAGTTTTCAAAGACAACAGCACAACACGCACATCGACCTGCATGCAACTGATGGCTAAGAAGGCACTTCCGGAAATTTCATAATTCCAGATGCAGGTGCATCGTTGTTGGGCACGGACACCGCTGGGCGGTCCCACCCTCCTGACTCTGTGCTTGCTCTCTGGGCCCGTCCCTCCCCTGGGCCTGTCCTCATGTCTCTAACCGTCCTGCTCTGGCTCCTGGGCTGACATCTGTCTCTTTCCCTGCCCTCTGAGCTCAGCTGACCTTGAAGGTTTTGCCCAGGCACCAGTTTTTCCTCTCTGTCCTCCCTTTCATGCACCCTCAAGGGCTTGCAGAGGACTCTGACATTTGTAGCTGGCCCTGGACCTGTCTGTGGGACCCTCATCCAGACAGCCTGCCTACCCCTCCAACTCGGTGACAGTCGGGACCATCTTTCTTGACACAGGACACCCTTCTCTGGGCTGGCTTCTCAAACTCTGTGCTAGTAAAACAACTTTTATTATAGTTATTGATACTTAAAATTTCAGTTCTAGTTCCGAGACTACCCCCTTGTTCCCTGACATCCAAAGAGGCTATGACCGTCCTACAGGTTCTCCTGTCCTATCCAAAGCTTTCTCCCTGGTGCCTTTGACATCCAGCTATTGGTCAGGTCCTCGCCTTGATACATGCTGGGAGATGACAGCAATAGCCTTCATTTTTCTGGTATCCCCGTGCTCTCCGCCAATGGCTGTCCACCTGTCGCATTGCTGGCCACGGACCAGTAGTCCTAGATAATGACAAAAGCTCATTAAACAGACAGCAGCAAGCCTGCTGTGTCGGAGGGCGGCCGGGAATGCGGAACCGGGGGACGCACTAACCCAGCTTTCCCCTCTCTCCCCGGCGGCGGCCCCTGAGAGGATGCTGCAGAGTCCCAAGGCTCCTGGAAACAACCCGAAACCACTGCTCTGAGCCATCACAGAAGCCACAGCCAGATCCAGCCTCCTAAAATTCCTCTCTAATCAAATGCTGCCCCCAAAAAATGAACTGGTTGGCGGGGATGTAAATGTCGACGGTATTCACTTAGGCCGGACATCCTTCCCTTCTAGTCCTAGGTGTGTACCTGACGGAAATGTGTGCACGACGTGTTCCCAGAAAGACACGCATTAGCACGTTCAGAGCAGCCCCGTGCATGACACCCCCAAACGGAAACTGCCCAAATGACCCACACAGGAGAACAACAACGCACTCGATGAAATGCTCTACAGCAACGCAGTGAACGAGCCTCAAATTCATGCAACAATGTGGATGAATCTCATGAACATGAAGTGAGTGAAAGGAGCCAGAAAAACAGTTAAAAGAAGAGTATAAACCATAGGAGTCCATTAAGTACAGAAACAGGGAAACTAACCTGTGCTGTCAGACACCAGGTGAGGGTGACTTCTGAAGGGGTAGGTACCAAGGGCACAGGGGGCCTTTTCTCGGTGCCAGCTGCTTATGTGCACATGGGCTTAGCTTTCGAAAAGAATCACTGCACTTCTGATTCGGGTAAGGTGCTGTATATTATACTTCAAAAAAATGGTACAAAAAGAAGAAAACAAAACTATCAACTGCTCCCAATTAAATCAACTTACACTGTGGCCCAAAAGCCCTTTACAATGGGGCTGTAACATACCTTTTCAGCCTTCTCTCAACTATTTTGTTTGTTTGTTTTGGGGGATTCTTTACCCCTAAAGGATCCACGCACCCTCTGTGGGATGCAGTGAGATGCTGTGGGTTTGCACATTTTCCGGGGAGAGGGTCCACAGCATTAATCTAAGAGACCCCACAACCCAAAAGGGGTCAAGAAAAATTGTTCTATTTGTAGTGACTCAAATGATTGCTGGAACTGAACTCCTGACTTGCTCTATTATTTTCCCTCAGAAAGCCCGGGCCCCTCCCAACTCCCCCAGGTGATACTCCGACCTTGTTTCCAGGTCAAGTCAGACTACCTGTTCCACCCAGTCCGTGCTGATCCTCCAGCCAGAAACTAGTCCCTGCCTTCCTACCGTAACTACCAGCAGTTGGCTCTGATCCTCTGGTAGGCACTGAGCCTGTACAAACAAACAAATCTACAAGGTGCTTTAGATACAGTAGAGGGAAAACAGATGCATCCACAAGTAACTTTAAGCCGAAAAGAAGCATCAGAAGAGAGAGAGGTCAGTCCAAGTGGAGTTTAGAGGAGAGAGTGATTCCTTCTGGCTTGGGAGATCTGAGAAGGCTTCATGGAGGAGGTGGCACTGCAACACAGGATTTGTAGCTGGGAGGGTTGGGCATTCTAAACGGAAGTACAAAGGCTAGCGCTGTGAAAGCCCTGGTGCTGCGCGGAGAATGGCAGGTCGTTGGGTCCACCTGGAGCAGAGACCACAAAGAAGAGCTAGAAGGGGTGGGGTGCCAGCTGGCACCACAATGTTGGCTGGCGGCCTCAGAAGTTTGAATTTTTAGGCTGCAGGCAACTGAGGGCCACTGAAAAATTTTAAGCAAGGAATGATATGATCAGAAATGTGCCTTCCTGGACTATCAGATGGATACAGACAACCTGTCCCTCCTTTACAGGTCTAAAACACACTGTTCTGTCTCTGTGGCACGTAACTGCTTCTTGCTTTGTCCCGCGGTTATCTGTGTGGTTATCTTTCCGCACTCCCCACCGCCGCTGGACTGAAGCTGACGAAAGACAAAAACAGCTTTAGTGCTAGCGCACTGTCTTACGCATGGCGGGACTCAATAAATATTTACTTCAATGAAGGTGCAATGTCCCCTTAAAATGGGTTCTGAGTAAATGGGGAGAGAGTGGGAAGGTGAGAAAGAAAAAACACAGGGTGTAATGTAAATGAGCTGGACCAGTTCAGGGGCTCCGTTCAACCTTAAAACTCGATGTCTCTGCCTAAATGGTCACTGTGCCGAATGACATCCAGAGGGAAGACTACTCACAAAGGAGAACTGCCTTTAAAGTTACTTAAGACCCTGTGTTACAGGAAGTGTACGTGAGGAGTGGTGTCCCAGCCTCTGTTCTCGGTGAACCTCTCAGTTCCAGGGGTGCCCTCAGGGTAATGGGTCTGCTTATCAGAAAAGTCCACTTAAATGCTTATTTGCACCTAGAACGTGAGGCCTGGGAGCACAGCCTCCCTCGGGGGCCCTGTTCCCTGGCCTCTGTTGGGACCTGGGAAGGTGGAGAAAAGAGACAGACTGTTCAACTCCTCAGGCCCTCGGGTTTCTTATCTACAAAGAGGGGATTTCGAGGACAGCAGGTACTTTGCTGCAAAGAAAGGGGCTCTGCCTCCATTCGAAACCGAAAGAGGAAAACACCGCACGGGGAGAGAAATCAGCCCAGGCAATGAGCAGCGGGCCCCCCAGCTCAATACCGCTGATAACAACATCTACTGGGCCGGTTTTTCTTTGTACATCACCACCTTTTACCTTTTGAAACTCTTCCACTTCTTTTATCGCTCCTCAGAATCACCCTGTAATTAAATCACTTTGCATATCTAAGTATGAGAAAACGGAGGCAAACGGAAATTTGGCGACTTGTCCCAGGCCCCTCAGCGCTGGGAAAGAACCCCAGTGCCCGACTCAGACAAGCTTTTCCCGCTCCGCCTCCCACTCTCTGATCTCTTCCACCCTGGCGGGGCTCCAGGGCTTGGGGGGGTAACTTTCACGGGAGCCAGGACTCCGCAGGGGTGACCCGGCGATAACAATTGTCCTCCCAACAGTTGTTCCCACTTGTATTTGAGCTTAGGGTGGGCCCCTCCACTTGGTCAGAGCCTGGGTGATTAATGTGCTGTATCACGGCCAAGGGCAACACAGGCACAGCCGAACCCCTAAGGATCCGAGCAGCCTGGGTGGCTTCCCTGAGGGAAGTTCTGGGAAAGCAAAAGCAAAACTCCGCACCATTTGCAGTGGCACAGGCTCCCGAGCCACACACTGCTCAGCGCAGCTGAGTGTGCACTGGGCTGACAGTGACGAGAACCGGCCCATTTTCTGGGCTGAGTTTCCTTCCTGCTCTCTGCAAAGCCTCCAGACCAGTCAGGCAACATCCAGTACTGGCCACCACTATTTAATTTAGCCCTATTTTTGGAGCTAGTTCAGGATGGTTAGCCTTTTATTATTTTCTTCTTTTTAAAAATTACAATAGGAATCTGTTGAAAAACTTAAACTATATTCACGTGAATAGAGTAAAAACTCTTCCCTTCTGATTTTGCTCCGAAGGGGTAACTACTGTCCATACTCTTTTTCCTTCCTTCCACACCCTCTTCTGGCCTCACAAAGACACACATCATACATGTATATGTGGCTTTTTAAATAAACAGTATCATATTTACATACAGTTCTGCAAATTTCATTTTTCACCCAACAATAAATGTATCACGAACAACCGGCCTTGCTCATCATAGAGGGTCTTGGTGCATGTTTCTAATTTTAATTTCTCATCTTGAGGCATTTAAAATTTATAGAAAAAGCACAAAGGACAATATAAATGTATAGGACTCATTTTAAAAATTAGTACATTCCCCCAACTGCTCTTTTCCCCCATCATCCTGGGAGTCATGGCCCGACCAACCTCAGACCATGCGGGGAGGGGAGAAGCAAGACCACACAAGCGCTATCTGCCTGTTGCAGGATTTCCAAGCGGTGGCTGAGGCTGGCTGGGTGCTGAGACACCAGTAACTAGAAGCTGAGCCTGCAGAATTGCAAGGCTCCTCAGAGGGCCCACTCCCCGTTTGGGGAGCTGTCTGGTTAGTGGCAGGTGACAAGGTGGAGTGGCAAGAGCGGTGAAAGGGCAATGCTTTGCAACTGTTTCCCCTTCTGGAAATCCAGGGGCCCATGGTTTGCAAGGGCTGTTGCTTTGTTTAAACAAAGGGAACTTGAGTTCCTTTCTCACCAGCACGTTCTCTCTGCAGATTCTGCCTGGGCCACCCACAAGCAATGTGGCTAACCCTGATAGCTATCCTCTGTCCCAGGAGGAGTGCATGCTAATCCTGACTCAAGGGCAGAGACCTGAGCCCAGGTCTGAGCTGCTATCTGGACTAACCAGATGGTGAGAGGCAGAGAGAAACCAGAGTAGCTGGAGAGAGCAGCAAGGGCAAGCGCAGGTCTCTGCCCTCGAGTCAGAGGGAAGGCAAGCGTCCTCTGCGATGTTTTCTGAACACCGTGAAACAGCATTTTGGTTGCAGCCAGACCCAGGAGCTAGCGAATGTTTTGATTCCGAGTACTTCTCCATGTGCACAACATGCTTTTGCATCCTTCACATGCACTGACCAACTCAGCCCTCACAGTCATCCTGTGAGAGAATGCTAGTGTATTTCCCCACTACACAGATGGGGAAAGTGAAGCAGGGAGAGGATTGAAATCCAGGTACTTTGGCTCCAAAGTGCACACACTTAACCCCCAGGCTACAAACTTTCGTATGCTAGTGTGGTGCTTCTCAAAATGCATTACAACTGAATAGGTACATATGGAAAAAGGCTCCACGGCACATGTGAGTGTATTTTGGAAAGTCCTAGTTCAAACAAAGATAAGCAGGTTTCTGTCATGCACGACTTTTCAAGGTCTTTCCACAATAAAAAGCATTTATGGTCTGCAAGAGGCATATGGCTTGTAGCATTTCCCCCTATTATGTGAACACAGACATGTTTTCCCAGGAACAGTCTGTGAGAACAGTGCTCTGCTGGCCACATTTTGAGTAAATGTGGGAAAAGGGGAGCTGTTAGGAACAGAGCTTAAGCTTTGGCTCTAGCCTTTTAACTCACTTTGCGACTTTAGAAATTGCTTAAGTTGAGCCTCAGTCTCCTCATCTGCACAATGGGAACAACAATAGCCCCTATACCTTGTGGAGCTGTAGTGAGGGTTAAATGCACATGTTCAATTCTTAAAACGGCGCCTGGCTTAAGCATTCGAGAATGGAAGACGTTATAATGATTATCAGGGATATGGAATAATCTAAGAACAAAGGAATCATGAAAACTCCTTAAAAAAAGCAGAGAATCCTTGCAAATATTAACACTCTGGAGTGATCTTTGCTAATGACAGTTCCTGTCGGAGTAATATTGAAAATTGTTTGCAAACAGAAAATTCTAAAACACCACAAAGTGCATTATCATTCCAAGGGATGGAGAAACGAGGGGAAACATTAAAAAAAAAAAAAGCTCAGACAGAAAGTTTCTTCGACAAAGAGGGTTTTCTGATGCCATAATAGAAGCGGACCAAGGCCACCAGAGCTGATTTCCTGAGCATTCAAGCAAGCTTAGACTTCCTTCCCAAGGGACAGATGCATGTGCTGGACCCACTGGGCTCAGGGACAGGAGGGAGCTGCAGGCTGTTTGTGGGGATAAATTCTCATAAATGGACTGAAAATGGTTTGGCATTAACAAGACATCTTCCTGTTCCGGTCCAGGGAGTGACTCACGCATCTGCCTCCTCACTCGCAGCCTCTGTGGGAGAACTGTGCAGGAGCTCTGACTCCACGGAAGGCACCCCCCCTTCTTGCCAGACATGGCAACCCCCCTCTTCCGGTCATGCAGGCCAAACATGTGACAGTTGACAAAAAAAACAACACCCCACCCTGCCAAAACATAACACCAAGCCCTCCTCCCTGCTCCCCCCCACCACCACCTCCCGCAAACTGCTGGAGAACGTGCTGCTCCCTGATGCAAAAGTGGAACAAGGGCACAGCCCAGGGCTCCGGCACCCAGGGCGCCTGCAGCAATCTGCTCTCAGTGGGCCAGAGTGGCTCTTAGCACTGGGCCAGCTTGCTGTTGTGCAACTATGTGAATAACCGGTGCTGGACCAGGGCCAGCGGCACTGTGGCAGGGATGTGTGAGTAGTGGAGCCACTGGGGCAGCCTCTCTCTGAAACTCCCTCAGGCAGCCCACAGGCTCAGACTCCTGAGATGCCTGCCCCAGGGACAGGGGCCCCCTTCTCCGCCAGGGAAACCATCCCTCCATGTGGTAATGGACCACCAAGTTCCTGGCAAGCACCGCCTGGGGAAGGCAGCAGCCAGCAACATCAGGAGATGAGCAATGAATTCGTGGGTAATTAAAACCTAGGGGATTGGACTCCAGGCTAAACTCAGAAAGGTTTCTTTGGGTCACTTTTAATCAGCCTCAGTTTCCTCGTGACAGGGTCTTATTTCTTTCTCCAAGGCCTTGTCTGCGCAGGCATCAAATGTGTGTGTGCTTCCTAATGGCCACAATAATGATGGAAAGTAAGCGTCTCCCTCCCCATTTTGCAGATGCAGAAACTGAGGCCCAGAAGAGTGAGCCTGCATGGCTGAGGTCTGTATAGGTACTGGAGTTGTGGAGCCAGGGTTTGAACTGAGAACTGTAGATATTGAAATGAGTCCCCTCTTGAAGTTCTACATGGGTTTCTAGGCTTCTTTAACATGACATTTACAACTAAAGTCAAGTCAATTTCTGACATGAAAATTACTTGGTAAATTACCTACTGAAAATTAAAAATCTTATTTTCGCAGGTCCTTTTTGGACTACTTAATCTTTCATATTGCCTAATGAAATGTGCTTAGGGAATTGCATATGGATTTTGAAATTAGCCAAAGCAAAATCTAATTATAATTCTCATATTAAATCATTAGCAAAATAAATCGCTAAAATAATTCCACAGACAAATATGAATGATTTCTGTTCTAAGGCAATACCTTGCTAATTAGTCTGAGGAAAGTTGGTGCTGAAACACACAACAGGCATACGGTGGTAGGAAGAGCTCTGGGCCCAGGTTAAGGCGACCTAGGGTGTTTATAGGCCCAGTCGTTAATTAGGGGCGTAATCATGCAGGCCACTTAATCGCACTCCCCTTCCCTTTCCGTATCAGTAAAACAAAGGGCTTGGACCGGATCCACGTTCTTACCCATCTCCTTAAGAAGACTCCTTCGTACACTCACTAAACTCTCTCCCCTCCAAAGACAGCTGTTCCTTCGCAGCCTATTGTTGCCAGAATGCATCATGACAAAATAACAGAAATGTTGTTTACTTTTATTAATTGCAACATCTTCATATGCTTGAACAACAGCATTGAGGCTCAAGACCTTATTTGTTCAGGTCGCTGTCAATGTGAGGCCCCTGTGAACACTTTCTCACCCTTGGCAAAAAACTGTCTACTCCCCTTACCATCCTCTGTCTGCAAATTTTGAACTTTTGCATTAAATGGCCTCAAGGCTTCCTTCCAGTATCAAGCTTGATTTTATTGTATGCCAATTATTTCTTAAGAAACAACACACTGGGTTTTTATTTTTTGTTTGGAATAAAAAGCATCTTTTCAGTTAGTGATTTTTGTTTTGCACTTAACCACATTCATCACGCTGCAGTTGAATAGCTGCAGAATAATTAACTTGTCAGACAGGGACTGAGCAATCGTGCTGGGCATACAGAGGTAGGTAAGACAGACATGGTCACTGTCCGCACAGAGCTGTGGTCTGCGCCAAGTCTTTCCCATGACTCTGAGCCCTCCTTCTGTTTCTCTCCAGCTCCAATCTCCTCCTGGAGTTCTGGCTTCTCATGTCCACCTGTCTGCTTAACACCTCCACTCGGCTATATCTAAAACACACCTCAAACTTAACATGTGTAAACAATCTTGGAGTCCGTCCCCCATGCCGGCCCAAATCCTTCCTCCTTTGTTATTCCCTGTCTCTGAAATGGCAACATCACTCACCCAAATGCTCAGGCCCAAAACACTTGTCATTTACTCCTTTCTTCTTCTCATATCTAGCAGTTAATCCCAGAGATAGTTCTGCTGGCACCACCTATAAAAACACACCCTGAACTGAGGCTTCTAGCAACTCCATGCTCCCAGCACGATCCCTCCCTCCCCCATCTCGCTCCTGGACTCCCGAGATGGCCTTTTAGTTGGCCTTTCCCATTTCTGTCTTGCTGCCCTATAGTTTATTTCACAATCAGCAGCTGGAAGGAAACTTTCTAAGTTCAATCTGATCGCATTGCTCTTTTTGCTCAGACCCTTCAGTGGCTTCCCAGCATCCCCAGAATAATTCCAAGTTCTCTGCACGGTTTATGAGACCCTGGACCTGGGCCCTGGCCGCTGCTGCAATCTTGTCTCCCACTCTCCTAATTCTTGTGGCCTACTTGCTTTTCCGTAAATGTGCAAGGCCTGCTCCCACCACAGGGCCTTAGCATATGCGGCCCCCCTTGCCTGGAATGCTCTTCCTTTAGATACGCGCATGGGTTATACTCTTTGTTTTTTTCTGTTTTCTGCTCACATCGCCTTCTCAGGAAGGTGTTCCTTACCTGCCCTGCCTGAAATAGCCATCCACCTACCTCACCTGTCACTTCCTTTCCTCTTACTTTGCTTCATTTTCCTCCGAGTATGGATCAGTCCCTAACATATTCTACATGTTTTTTGTCTGCCTCTGCCCCTTGAATCTAAACTCCACAAGGGCAAGGTCTGTCTTTTTCAATGCTCTCCGCCCAGCTCCTGCACAGGGCCTGGCATGCACGTGTTGAGTACCACTTACTGAATGCACCTTATGTGCCGGGTTCTATTTTCACATTATCTCTAATCCTTACACCAACCTGACAAAGTGAATAACATTGTAACTATTTCACAAATGAGGAAGCACAGCGAAACTGCCGTCTCACAGCCTGGAAGAAGCAGTGTTGATGCAGGGTTTAAGCCTGACACGTGACATGAGAAAGCTGAGGACAGGGCAGACTGTCTGCGTAGCTCAGTGACTGCTGCGCGGGTCTGTGGCTGGTGGGATTCCCAACACTTCTGTGAGAATGAGCTCACCGAAATTACTCTTAGCAGCCACCGAAGAAGTAAAAGCTGGAAGGGACTTGGTGGTGAGGGTGGAGTTGGGAAACCCTTAACCACGCACTGGCGGCTCTGCCTGCCCCATGGAGCAACCAGTCCTACCCATCCTCGGGCTCTCGCTCAAGGTCTGCCTGCCCACAAGGTCTTGCTCACACTGGCCTCTTTCCCACCTAGGAAACATAGGAGGCTCTGAGTTTGCCTCACTCCAAAGCCCATTCTCTGACCACATGGTCAGCTCTCCTTAGGGCTGACAGACAGTTCTGAGGCAGCTAGAAGGGATAATTGGAAGATGCCCCAAAGGAATGTGACTCACCACCTCACCTATGTCCTGCTTGGGACAGAACACCTTAATCCCAGGCTCTGCTGGAGAACATGAGTTCCTACCACCTTTCTATCCACTGACCACCCACTTGTTTGGCAGCTTTTCCAAGGAGGGACCAGTCTGATCTTACTTCTTAATACAACCTAAGTTTGCTGGACACCTACTGTGTGCCAGGTCCCACATGAGGCTCCAGGGATGAGGCTGTGAGGGAAGGGAACTTTATACAGGTGAGAAAAAGCGTTATGGGTGTTGCATGGGGACATGTGCCCTATGCTGGGAATCTCAGAGCAAAGGGGGGCTCTAACCAGCCCAGGACATCAGTGCTGGCCTTTTGGAAGTGGTGTTCAAGGCCTAGGACTTCAAAGAAAGAGCCTGCTGCAGAGTGGTCTACTTGGAAGGTTAGAGATTTCATCCTAATGGTCCTCCCAGTACTGAGGATGTCCGGATACTTGGAAGGTTAGAGATTTCATCCTAATGGTCCTCCCAGTACTGAGGGTGTCCGGAGATGAGCCCCAGCGGTGAGGGAGGGCAGTGCGTTTCCACCCCTGCGGGCTAGAGCCGACCAGAGCTGGGCATGACGCGGACACAGGGCGTTTAGATACGCAGGGACCGAACGACATGTTTCCTCTAATGTGGCCGCGCAGGCCCCTGTGAAGCTGGAACTGCTGTGGGCTACTAAGTAGTTACGATTCTTTTAAAGCCACTTCCAATCCTTTACAAAAAGCATAAAAGTGTTCATTTCCTCTGAACCAGTAATCCTAACCCAGGCATTTATCTTCAGGAAATAATCCAAAGTAAAAGGCAGGTACGTAGAGATATTCACTGTGGTGTTATTGATTAAAATATTAAAAATGAAGAAAGGAAATAAAAATTCACAAAATACAGAAACGGATAAACTGTCATGCCAGCTAGATGGAGAATCCTATATACCATTAAATATTTTTTTTAATTTTTAAATTCCTTTAAAAATCCTTACCCAAGGATATCTTTATTTATTTTAGAGAGAGGAAAAGGGGGAGAGAAGGAGAGGGAGAGAGAAGGAGAAAGGGAGAGAGGGGGAGAGAGTAAGAGTAAGAAAGAGTGAGAGAGTGAGAGAGTGAGAGAGAGAGAGAGAGAAACATCGATTTGTTGCCTCCTATATGTACCCTGACCAGGATTGAACCTGTAACCTAGGTATGTGCCCTGACTGGGGATCAAACCTGCAACCTTTTGGTGCACAGGATGATGCTGTAACCAACTGAGTGGCCTGGCCAGAGCAAGATTCCTATACCATTGAAGGCATACTTCTGGAGATCGTATTGCTATATAAAAATATTTAAGATATTATATTAAGTAAACACAGTTTTATTCATGCTACTCTAAGCTGTATGAAAATTATACATGCAAATGGACAGAGCAGTCAGAACACAGAAAGATGAAGTTAATTTGCTAAACAGGACTATAAATCTTTTTTTTTTTACTCTTGTTGTTTGAGCAATAAAAACAAAACTATAACATAAAACAAATACAGTTCAGTCTCCCATATTTCTTTCTCACTTACCTAGAATAGGAATGTGCAAATTATAGCCTATGGGCCAAATCCAGTCTATAACCAGTTTTTGCAAATAAAGTTTAATTGGAACACAGGAGTGTCTCCTTGCTTATGTATTATCCATGGCTGCTTTGGCCCTGTGCTGGTGGAACTGAGTAGCTGTAACAGGGTGCGCATGGTCCAATAAGCCTGCAATAGTTACCACCTGACCCTTTATAAAGGAAGTGCGCCAACGTGTGCTCCAGAGTGAGGAAGTTCATGGCCTGACAAGCCCCTCACACATATAACCCACCAGTACTCCATGAATATGGATGAATAAACAGGACATCACCTGTTTTACACTTTCATCCACTAGCTCTTAAAAAAAAGAAATTAAAACAAACTACTCCCACCAACGCATCTCCATACGGCTTGTTTACACTTCAACTTGGATTGTGAAAGTCATGCATTAATCATATAGCTTATCTACTCTGAACTTCAGTTCATTTTTATAAAACACATACTGGAGAAGAGACAGAGAAATGCTTCTGAATTTAAAGATTAGTTCTGAGAACTAAAAAGTATTTCTTACAATTTATACTTTTTGTTTGCTTTTTAAAGCTTCTCTGGCATTTGGAAAGAGTAAACAAACAAGAGTTCCTGGCTGCTCTGACTGACTGCACACCTGGACTTCAAGGCCACCACCTCCTTGTGTAAGGTCACTGACACCTGCAGACAACATGGACTTTCTCCGAAGCTGTCTCTTATCGCGTACAGAAACACACTGACCCTGGAAGAAAGTCTGCCGTATTCTAACCAGAGTCCCTACGAAGTTACCTGTACAGTTAACTGTCTGGAGTCTCTTTCCTTTGTTTGCAAAGAGGAAAAAGCCTGGGGCCTATGCTTCAGGGCCAACAGCGCATTCTCAGATTTTGGAGGGGCTGACATCGCCCCCAACGGAGAAACTGACCACCCAGGTTACAAACTGCTCTTTGATTCAAGCATTCTTAGAGTTTACAACAATTAGACTAGCTGTTTGACATTAGACTGGATTACTGAGAAAATATATTGTATGTCTAAGGACAAACTCTGAAAATCAATCAAGGAAGCAAAATTTAAGTCCAAAGTTACAACCTGGCAGCTGGGGGCTGGAGCTGGCCTGCAGACCTGTTTTATTTAGCCCACAGAGAATTAGTTAAACAACAACAACAACAAATGAAGCCAATGTTTAGAAATAGGGAGTTTTCACATAAAAATCCAGATTCCTGGCTTCTTTACAGAGAGCACATTCCCACGGGCTGCAGACCCCGGGTAGGGGCACAGCCCCACTCACTGCGCGGCCGTCCTGGCTCGGGTCCTTCAGAGTCGCAGTCGGCGACCGTGGGGTAAATGATCTTTTGGAAAGTTGTTCCAACATTTCAAGCAGGTGATGGGGCCAATGACACGTTTAGGAATCAAAAACCTCCAAGTCTCGAGACTGAATTTGAGTTCTTTCTCCTTCTCCGCTCAGAGCAGCACGAATGAGGGGAAACGAGCCAGGGAGAGGGTCTCCAATGGCCTTTTGGGAACGACTTGAATAAGGGTCGTTGCTAAAAGGCCTCACCCAGAACAGTGGGCGTCAACGCACTGCTACCAAGAAATGTTTTATCCTCACGACCCCAGCCTCTGTTTATTTCCCCTGCCTTCTACAACCACCTAATTTTTAATCATTTAAGAGATGTGCGCTGGGCATCTTCTGAAGACAAGCCACTATATATTCACAAGAGAATTCAGGAATTCTCTGATCCCAAGGACTTGACAAGTTCAGCTGCAGAGAAAACTCCCACCCAGACGAAGGCGGAACCGACAGCCCTAACTCTGTGCCAGCCGCTATGCTCAGAGCTTTCATCCTCGTAATTACTCCACCAAGTCGCACGATTACTGTCTCAAAGGAGGAATACATTTTAGAGCCTTAAATGATCGGTGGCATCCAGAGAAGCCGAAGAAAAATAGTGCAGAACAGCGTGCACAAAGCGACACACACCACACACCTAAAGAAACAGAGTCACTGCGCTCAGAGGAGGGTCGCAGCCCCTGGCCGGTCCTCACAGCAGCGTGGCATTTCCCACCCTCGGGAACGTGCGGGGAGTTTTGGTGGTGCACGGTCACGCAGTCTTTATTTTAACAACAGCAGCCAATATTTACTTTAATGCTTCTTCGAAGAAGATAGATACATACACGCTAGACCAATGGTTTTAAGGATGGATGATACTGTCTGGGAAAAGGTTGAATGAACAAGTAAGTTAATTTAAAATAGATTTAAAGAAGAACAATAAATATGTATAAGATGGTACATTGGAGTAATAAATATTCAGACGGTGGTACGCAAAATACAGGTGTTTTACTCATTAGAAGATTAAAGATACAAACTGCCTATCAATTATTCAGAGAGAACAAAGGTCTCTGATTGGTTAGTGCAAAATTCTCAGTAACACTGGACTCACTAACAATAGCATGTTTGGGTGGAGTGTGATTACCAAGTCACCTTCCCGGAAACTGAAGTAAGGAAGGAGTGGGAAGCGGGTGAAAGCAAAATGCTGTGTAGTATTTTAGGAATTGGAATCTTGGATTCTCAGCGTCAAGATTTAGTATGTACTGTACCTAGTACCTGAAGCAGAAGCAAGGTTCTTCCTTGCCATTGTCAGCCTAGAGTAGGCAAAACAACATCAAAATGCAGTTAAATAAAACAAAATGCAACACATTTTTATTAATAAGTAATAAAGACTTCACCTAAACCCATGGCACAAATATTTCCTGTATTTGCTGCAGACACAACCTAAAGCAACGGTTTAAGAGTGAAACCTAGCCCCAGCTGGTATGGCTCAGTGAATTGAGTGCCAGCCTGTGAACCAAAGGGTCACCAGTTCGATTCCCAGTCAGGGCACAAGCCTGGGTTACAGGCTAGATCGTCAGTAGGGTATGTGTGAGAAGCAAGCACACATTAATGTTTCTCTCTCTCTCTCTTCATCTCTCCCCCCCCACCTAAAAATAAATAAAATCTTTTTTTAAAAGAGAGAATAGTGTTATTTTTAAAAAAATGAAAAAGAATGAAATCGAGATATGGCTGAATTAGATAATCGGGGTGGGGGGGCAGGCCAGGATGCCTTTGGAGATGAGGCCCCTTTGCAAGGTGAGGCCCCAGAGAAAGAAGACAGTGTAGGTTTACTCACCTCCACCTTCGTTTACAGTTGCTTCTTAACTTTGTCTCACACACACACACACATACACACACACACCCCCTATTTAAATTTGACATATACTTTTAAAACTTCAGAAAACTCAAAGAACAATTAATAAAGGCTGCTGTAATGTTTAGCGTATTTCTATATTTTTATTCATCAGCAAAGTGAATTCTTTTGTCTTTGAAAATAGGAGCTAAGTTATGAGGCAGGGTATGTCTATATAAGAAACGTCCAAACCTGTAGAGAATTTCTATAAAAATTTGTTTAAGTCAAACAGAGGAAACACCTGGCCTAGACGCAAGGCCTCAACAGACTGAGATAAGTGTTTCAGAGAATAACCGTTTGCAGTTTCTTTTATGCATCTGAGGTTAAGGAGGGAACTGTCAGGCAGGTTACACGAAGGTGGGTGGAATCAACTTGGGGGTAGCCTGGCACGCTAGTGAAGATGCTGTTCTCCGGGGAATGGTGAGGGCTTATTTCAAAGGTACATTAACCTAGAAGCACAGAACCAATGGGCAGGGTTTGTTTAAGGCAGAGGTAACCTTTAGTTAAAAAGTTACAGGCTGGAGTGTGACTGCCCACCATAAGCTGCCCAGTTAGGAATTTATGATCAGATCACCCTGCGAAGCTACTTTCCATAGAACCCCCTTTCCTTCCCTTCCCATCCAGTGTTTTTCAAAGGAATTGGTCCTTAAGAGACTTGGGAACATTAGTTGGTGTTAAATAACTCTCTGGAAATATATCAAGATGAAGAAAATGGTATTTATCTGTAGAGTACTGAAAATGGCCAGTACTATAATAAAAACAATATAAACTAATATAATAATAATAATAAGCCACTCTGGGTATTTGAGAGAGGGGGGGGGAGAGAGAAAGGGAAAGAGGAGGGGAGTGGGAAGGAGAATGAGAGAGAGAGAAAGAATTCTCAAAGGGCATTGCTTTGAGTCATGTAACGTGGACAAGAATCTTAACAGGGTTTACTACTGGCTTCTTACTCTATACCAGGCACTGTGCTAGGTGCTATGCAAGGACCACCTCATTTAAAAATCTTTATACTAATCCTATCACCCGCACGTCAAACTAAGGCATGGAGAAACTAAGTAAACTGGAGCTAGCAAATCAATGCTGGGATTGGTAGACTGACTCCAAACCTTTGCTTTCAAACGCCGGTCCCTCAGCTGCCTTCTAAGCAAGCGGGTTCTAGGCCAAGCAGCAGGGTTTGGGAACTCCCAACTGCTTGCTGCGAGTGAGCCCAGAGCCAAGCTGCAATTCTCAGGGTGTCCGAGGAAAGGCAGAGGCTAATGGTGGTGCTGCTTCTTCACTGTGTCCACACCACAGATACCTCTAAACCACTGATTTTCAGACACATAAAGAATGTTCATGAGAAGAGGTGGCAATGTGCAGTCTCCAGAGGGAGCCATGTACCTTGATGTAAAGAGATAGAAACAGGAATGGGTCCAGAATCAAGAATGTGTAACTGGAACACCTGGAATTGCTGGGAGGCCTCAGGTGTTTTGTGAAGGGCTGCGTAAATGCTATCCATTTCATCCAATCCCACAAAGTATGCATTGGCCTGATGTTACAGAGATGAAGAATGAGGCCCAGAGAGGTTCACTCACACACCTAGTAAGGCATAGGCCCAGGATTTGAACCTATGCCGCTCTAGCTTCACACCCTCTCTCCTAGCACATTGCCTAAAGGAGTGTGTCATCCCATTTAAAAGAGCCAGGAGTGGAGCCTAAGCTCAAAGTCTAGCCAGGCTGTCTGGGCTGGACCAGCTCAGCCACTGACTAGCTGTAGGACGGAGGGCAAATCACTTATTTTCCCTGCGCCTCATCTGTAAGATGGGAATAACATTGTACCTTTCCTCTAAGGTGGTACTGAGGAACGAATGAGTTAACATTTGTAAAGTGTTTACTTACACAAGTGTTTGTGACAAACGCAAACAGACAAACCTCTGTCTGACATAGGCATCTACACGCAGCTGACAAACCCAGCACTAATGGGGGTGTTATCAATGGAATGTGTATCTAATCAGCTCTTGCAGGCGCCTACATGGCAAGCCCACCACAAACACTGGCCCTGGGACCCAGTAGGCTTTGATCAGAATTGCTGAACTGAAGAAGACATCGGGAAGGGTCCTAGGCTTCAGTCCCAGACCAAATGAATTAGCTGTGTGACTTGGAGAAGGCGTTACCTTCTTCTGGGCCTCGGCTCCTGGGCCTCGGCTCCTGCGGTGTTAAAAGCTGCTGGGCCCCAGTGTGACCAGGGGGCATGGCACGGGGAAGCAAAGAGGACACAGACAGCCATGGGGTCCAGGGCCCTGGGCTCTGTTCCACCCAGAATTTTATAACCTTTGACAAATGGCTTCATTCCTTCGAATTTCAACTTCCTCTCCTCTACGCTAAAGAAAATGGTACCTGTCCCCCCTTAACTCACAGGCTAGGGGCAAATAAGAAAGCGAATTTGCGAGCCCCTTGGCAAAGATGGTTCTATAGGAGCATCTCCTGTTTCTGGGTAACAGGTGTGCACTTAACAGATGTTTGCAGATATGATTCTACCATTTAGCACAGTCTGGAACAACCCACCTTATTTACTTGTCTCTCTGTCCCCCTAGAATCTAAGTTCTCCAAAGGCAGGACATCTCTGTCTACATCCCTGTACTTGATAAAAATAAGAACTTAAGAAAAATTTACTGATTGAATTTGCGGGAAATCAGAATGAGTGAATCAATGAATAAATGACTCTGAAGTTGTTTGTGGAGCACACACACACACACAAACTGGCCTAAAGATTTTAAAGCCCGAAGTGCTGAGAAACAGAAGAAGACACGCAGGTACAAAGTTCCTCTGTGCCACCTGACTCCTCGGAATTCTTTTCTCCAGGAGGTGGTTTGGGCGGGGAATGGCAGAGGGCAGACACTCTAAAGTGGTTAAATTAACATACTCAGCAGGTACACACACTTTCTAGAGCTGAATACCAGCCGAGATAATTAAAGGCCAGAGCCTTCTCCTTTTTTTAAAAATTGACTCCCCTATAAACTACCTGCTGACAAAGGCGTAATTAAGTTGACTCCTGTAAGAAACAGAAGGAAACTTTTCTCCTCCATCCTTAATTAAGAGTAAGTCTCCACTTTGGCCCCAAGCTCATGGAGCACTCAAACTCACTAGAACTAAAAGGAACTACACTATTTTTTGTTTGTTTTCCTTTCCTTTAAAAAATTAAGCCCGCAACATCCTTTCTTCCCAATAACCAATTCGCCAGCGGCTCAGAAGTAGCTGTGCTGGGCAAAGCATCCGGAGGGAGGCAGCCACCCAGGCCAGGAGGTGGTCCCACCAACCCTTTGCTGGGGTTGGAGAGATGCCCAGGAACCTCCCCCATTGCTGTTCCTCTGTGGGGCCTAAAATAAAGTCTGCAATTTTTTAATACTGTTCTAAAAATAGAGAGTTTGGCTTACATCCACCAGTTGGCATTTTGATTTTTAAATTATGTAGTGGTAGGTCATTCAGGGAGGTTGCAATTTTATTTTGATTTCAAGGTTCTAAAGCATTTGTTCTCTTAGACTATGGGGGACAGTGAAGATAAAAGAAAAGGAGACAAAAGGAAGGTGGGTGATGCAGAGATCAACTCCCAGTCTGAAAGCAAAAGGCAGCTAGACTTCACTAAAACAAACGACATTATAAAAGGTTTGGTTTTTTTTTTTTTTTTCCCAGGGGGGCGCAGTTCATTCACTCAAAATGGAAGAAAAACTGGTTAAGTTTCAATTTACATCTTTCCCGATGTCATTTCTGGAACCAACCTTCAAGCACACAAAACTGCAAACAATTCCTAAAGGCAGTTTTGAAAGCATAATGCATCTCCGAGTGCTGGGTAGTGTGGACTTGATCTCTGGGATAAGAATGTTAAGGTCTCTGTTAGGCACCAATCATAATCAGAATGTATTTCAAGAAAGATGTTATTACAGCATCTTAATGAATGAAGATTAAGTTCACATGAAATGGGCTTTTTTTTTTTTAAGTTTTCATTTAATGGAGTGGGGTGAGTGACAAGTGTTAGAAGAAGCCATATGCTTCTGGACAAAAATTCACTTGTGAATTTTAGCAGTGCAATTGTCAGTTAATCGGTAGAGTATGAAGATTCGAATTGTGTGTGGGGGGGGGGGCAGCATCATGTGTGAACCATGAGAGCCATCACCTCTCCCCCCCTCCCCGGAACAAACACCCACAAACCGATGGGGATGCTCTGAAGGTTAAATTGGATGGTTTCGTGGTCCAGGAATGTATGCTATGCAAACAATGTTGGCTGCCGGTGCCAAGGGAGAAAGACTGTGGGACTTGAGGCTGCTGGCCCCGAGGAGGATGGTGGAGCACACAGTCCTACGCACAGGGACAAAGTGGGGACTCTCACACAGCGGCTGCAATGTGTCAGCACCCTAATTGCAAAGGACAAATAGTCACAGAACTTGCTATATTAAAACCGGAGCTTGTTAGTCTGCAAGGGGGTGGGAAAGGTGGTGTGGAGAGAGGGAGAGCAGGAACAAAGAGCCCTCCTTTTACAGAGCAAAAAAGGAAGAGGACCTACACAGTGGACGACAATTCACTTTTTAAAGGATTCTTCTGTTTGCAAAATGATCCTTTTGAAGAGGGGAAGCCCTGGGTTTATTTAAGAGTTTGGTTAAAGATCAATAAAGAAATCCTGGCTTTTCAGATGCTAGTGGCCGAGAAACTAACGTGTCTAGGAGGCAGGCTGCCAATCAAAGATCAAGCCCCTAGGAAGGTCAGAGAAGCCCGGGATGGGTACTGTAGGCTCCTAAGAAGATGCAATTTGCTTTGCGAAAACCTCCTTTCTGCATTTTTTTTTTCTTCAGAGAAACACCGGAGAGGTGGAATATTTAATCAAGGCAGCAAAAAAGGGACGGGAAACGGAACAGCGGCTCGGGTCGTTTACGCGCACCCTCGGCGAGTTCCTGAAATAATTAACACCCACTGCCATTCTTGTTTTTCCGGTTGTGATTTCATCCAGTCCTTGCAGAAACTCAGAATTAAATGTCATGGTTTTGTTTTTTGGAAAGCAACACTCCCCCAAAACACGGGAGCTCTGCATACCGCGGAGAGCTTGTGAGAGCTGAACCGTGTGCAGAGCGCTAATCATTAACACGCCGCTTTTGAAGGTAAGACTGCCCCCTTCGCTGCTGGCGATCGCACTTCCTTCCCTCGGACCCTGCCCTGCCCCGCCCCGGTTTACTTTCTGTTTCTCCCACTCATTTCCACGCATTCTTCTGAAACACACGCAAAGTCCAGAACAGCCTCTCCCTCGCTGCCGGCCAACTCAACGCTTCCCTCGCAAACCCTCATTTTCCAAAATAAATTGATCTCCAGCTGATTTTTCCATGACTTCTCCCTCTTCTTACTCTCCTGGGGGAAAAAACAAACAAACAAACAAACAAACAAAAGCCCCACAGGAGAACAGAGATGAAATCTGTAAGAAACCATAAATTAAAAAAAAAAAAAATGTGTCTGAGAGGAAGGCTTGTCCTGTAATTAAATGTGGAGGTAGACAGCCCTGGGTTTGCACCCTGGCTTTGCCGTTTACTAGCAGTGAGGCTTTTGGTGGTTACTCAAGCTCCCTAAGCCTCAGTTTTCTCATCTGTAAAATGGAGACAATATTGTAAAAACCCTTGCAGGGCTGTAAGGAGAATTAAAAAAGACAAAGAATATGAAGTGCTTCTAGTTCCTGAGACACAGTAAGCACCAGATGAATGTTTGCTTTGTTATGATTATTACTTTACTGTAAACCCTTTGGAGGGGAATGTCACCTTACCTCCCCCAGAGCATAAACAGTAACAAGAACTCAGTACTTCCAAAAGCTGAGGAACAGCACCCTAAGGAACGCTCCGGCGCAATCAGGCGCAGTTAGGTGCGGTGATTTGCTGACTGCAGCCCCTGGGAAGCACTTCTCAGAGGCAATATGAGGAACAGAGAACAGGGGCTACTTCCAGGCACTTCCAGTGAGGACCCTGGTTGATCTGGATGCCTTACCTGACAGTTCGGCCTCAGCCCCACTCCCCTTTGCACAGGCAGTCGCCTGGCCAGGGAGATGCAACCCAGCCCTGGACTCCGGAATTTACAGCCAACTTGCCCCCCTCACATAGTCCCTTCTCCATTTCGGTGACCCCCAAGGCTTGAGAAGAATGAAAAACAACAGCTCCTGCTCCCAGTTAAAGCAAGGACCCTGCCGGCTAGTGCCAAGTCACTGGGTAAGGCCTGTCCTGTTTGTAGACAAACAGAAAGGCAGCCTCCAAATCTCGGAGAGGCTCTGATTCACCAGGGCGTTCTTCAGAGCTGGAACTTTGGGGGTGGGAGGTACGCCACTGCCAGCCTGCCGAGAGCCAATCTTCCTTAAAAAAAAAAAAAAGAAGAAGAAAGAAAAAAGGCGAACCTTGCCTAATAAGGTAATGCCACATGCCATTTGTGGTTTCGAATTGCTCAGCACAGCAGGATCATATGACATTCGCTGCAGCCATCCTTTCACGCTTGTGCAAGGCTCTCCAGGAAGAATGGGAATGAGTCTTTGGTGTGTCTGTGGAGATTACAAATGAATTTGGAACATGCTTTGCCGGTGGAACCCCACATTTTCCTGATTAACCACACTGGCCTCACATCCCCCCTCGCTCTGCTGTCTGCAGGGCTATTGCTGCCTAGGCTGGGGTTGCTTTGCAGGCCCGCTTAGTCTCTAGTCTCTCCCCCACTCAGTACAAGCTTCCTGAGGACAGAAACCTCCTTTATTTCTTTTGTTTCACCCTGCTATGCTTATCACGGCGTAATCCGCCCAGCGGTTAATAAATGCTGGGTGATGGTCTAGTGCTGAGAATTTTACAGATCAGTGGGTGACCACTTTATACCACTAACCCCCAACTTATCAATAGGCGGGGTTTCAAAAGTTCGTTTCAAAGAAGGTCCTCACAAAGCACATTTTCCCAGAGAAACAGTGTTATGACTGCAGGTTAGGTTTCCACGCCCGCTCTTTCTCAGAATATCCCATTCGCATTTATGTGCCCTCTCCCTGGGCCACACCATTCGTCTGGGCCTCCCAGTCGCCCTGGCGGCATGTAGGTGGGGTATGTTCTTCCCGCTCGATGGCTCCGTGCAGTCACCACGCCAGTGGCCGGCACCGATTCCTCACCCCCTCGCTGGCTGTGTTTTCGTATTTTATGATGCTTTACGTAGGTAATGATTAGACACTTCAAAAATGATATTAAGGGAAATTATTTTTGCTCATTATTAAAAAAGATGCATGTGCTTTAGTTTTCCTTTTGTATTAAAATACAAGAATGGGCAAAAGGAGGCTTATAGTTATAGTGCAAATAAATAATACCATGATTCACAAATAATAATACAACAATAAACACTGTTTTGTGAACTCACAGCTGTAAATCTATTTTTGCCCCTCCCCCATTTTTTCCCAACAGTTTTCACCTACAATTATTATTGGGGTGACCCTGGACTTTCCCAACCATTTGCACACACACACATTCCTCTATATACACATTTATGCTCTACCTATTTCCAGAAAAGAGATGTAGAAAAAATCACTACTGGCCATTTGTGCTTTTGTTGATATATATCATATGTAATAAAGATATATTAATGTATTATATGTATTTACCTTTTGGGGGGCCATTAAAATATTTTTTAGGTACTGAATAAGTGAATGACATTAGCCTTTAAGGTAAAAGCTACAGTTCAAAAAGAAGGAAGAGCCCGTCAGACACGTTTTTGCCGGGGCGCAGAGCATGCGACCGTGTGCCTCTGGGAGCAGACCGGCCGTGCAGAGAAAGGTTTCCGTGGCTCCGAGCGGACAAACACCAGCAGCACCTGGCCCACGGCGAGGACGGTCTGGGCCTCAGTGCCCAGTTGCCTTCAGAGCCCGCGGGGTAGCGGCTCTCTGAGAGCACTGTCCGCTGTCCGGGACGGGGCCTTCCAGAAGGTCAGGGTTACTGTGTTTGCCGTCATTAGTAGGAAGTACTCGCACCCAAACGTGTGTCTTTGTACTGGTCTCTGTAATTGCTCCCTGGACACTTAGGAAACCCAAAAAGCCATCTCCTAGCCCTTGTTCCCATGCAGCAGTATCTTGAAAAGACTAATGCAAATGGCCTGGATTCCAACAGACACCTTTGAAAGTACCACTGCTTACTTTAAAACATTTTGCACATGAACAGAGCATTGCTGTTTGTCTCTGAAAACGGCCAGGTGTGCAGGGGTGGGGACAGCAGGTTTTACTTGGTCAGATCCCAGTTACTGGAACTACTCTAAGTTCAGGATGGCAGATGGGCAGCCGGTGTGCTGCCTCCTCCCCCTCCACACCCAAGGCAGACATCACCAATGGATCACGGTGCTCTTGCTTGTCGGACCCAGACATGAGTTAATTAATACCTCTTTCAACACCTGGCTCGAATCCACTGTAGGTGGCTCAAATGTTGAAAACAACGAGCTATTCCTGTTCTAATTGATTTTGCACACTTTGCATTCTTACCTTTATGCAACTGACAGTTGGCTAAGGTATCATTATTTTATTTTAGCAACATTCTGTCTATTTTCAGCTAATCCCTCTGTTAGTCTGAGCGACAAATAACGTGAGCTATCATTCACTGCATGTGCTAGCCACTGTTAAACATTAAATGTCTCTACAACAATCCCAAAGAAGGGACGGGTAGCTCAAACCTGATCTGCACCACAGCTTCGCCCCTTCCCTGGTGGCTCCCGGCTGAAAGAGTGGCCTCCCTTTGGCCTCCCACAGTGCCACCGCTGCACTGACCTCACTGCCCTACAATGGCAAGTCCATGCAACGGTCCTCTCCACTCAGCTGCATTCAGGGAAGACCCATGTCTCACTCCCGGCACCCAGAACTCCTCTCGGTACATAGCGGGTGTTCAGTAAATACATGGGACGCGTTTTTTAAAAACTCCTGTTTTTAAATATTCTCAGGGCTTCAATTCACGCTCTATAATGAACAGATGATCCAAAACCACTGTTCCTATGTGGGGAGGGCAGTTGCAGCGTAAAGCAAGGTGTGCTGGCTCCACACCTGACGAACGGAACTGAGGCCCGCGGGCCGGGCAGCCCCCAGGGCTTGCTCTTGGCCCCGCCTGGGCCTCTGAGCACTGAAAGCACCCGGGTCGCTCCTGCTCGGTTTCTGCCTTCACATCTCGCTGCTGTTTCCCTTCTGTCTGCTTCTTCTCTTTAGCCTTTCCCTGCCGCCCACACCGCACTGCGGTCAGCTTAGTCCTGTACCCTAGCACTCAGGAAGGTGCTTGGGCAGTGGTGAATAAAGGTTCTTGGAAGGGCCCGGGAGTAACAGGAGCCCTGGCCTGCGTCGGGAGCGCAGGAACCTGCTCCCAGACTTGCCCTGTCCCCCGTGGGCAGTTTCACTCTGGGCGTGTGAGCGGGAGGCAGCCTGCCCCGCGGCAGGCGCTGCACACCAAGCGTGACAGTGTGTTGAAGCACTCTGCCAAGTTAAAAGCAGGCTGCCGCTTCTGTTTTGTGACGCTGCCGTGCAAGGGGTGGCACTGCCACTCCAGCACGTGCCCATCCCTTACGGCCGCCTCGCACCCTCCCCCACCCCACTTCGTGCGGCCCACTTTAGCGTCACGTGTGAGGATCCCGCCGTTCCCTGCCCGTGCCCAGGCCTGCAGAACTGTGACCTTTCTAACGCTGTTCGTGGCATTTTCTGCCTCCATTTCTCCTCACCGCTGTCTGTGCACAAACTTGTAGGAGGGTCAAGTGTAACTAACCTGCCAGCATGGCCCACAGGGCCCTGCGTGTTCTGACTCCTGATCACCTCCTCCAGGGAGTTTCTGACCCCACCCGCCTCCCACACACTAAGCTCCAATCATACCTGAACTCATCATTCCCGTCCCCACCGCAAACCTCCGCCCACTGCTCTGGTCTCCGGCTCGGGGAGTGGCACCACCATCTGGGCAGCTGCCCAAGCCAGACACTCTGGAGTCACCCTGGCTTCCCCTCTCCCTCCCTCTGCGCCGCCTTTTCTATCTCCTAGTCCTGCTCACTCGAAACAGTGTATATGCTTACCCCTGCAGTGCTTGCCGCTGCCCCGGCTGGGACTCTGAGCGACTCCCCAGTAGTATTATTACAACATTACAACAGCTTCCTAGCTGGTCCACCCTCTGTCAGAATCTCCACCAATCCCTTCTTCACAGCCAGGGACCTTTCTGAAAGAACAACCTCATCGTGTCCCTTTAGACTTCTTCTACAGTTTAGATGCCACTTCCTCCAGGAAGCCGTCCTGATGTGCTCCTGCAGCACCTGTACTTCTTCCATTCGGATGATGAGCGTGCATGTGGGTGGGTCTTCTCCATGAGAAGGAAAGTCTGTGAGGGCCTACCTCGTTCTCCGAGCAACGTGCGATTTTTTTACAATTCCCTCTGTAGCAGGCACTCTGGGCAACCACTCAACAGTCATCTTCCGCTTCCCCTCTGCTGGCAGAACAAGTGCACCCGTTCCTCACGTGACTAGGTTAAATCCAGACGGATCTGGGCCATATAAATGACCCTTGTACGTTCCAAAGGCAGAGTGGTTTATCCCACCCCTGCTCAAATGAAAAACCCACAGTGTCTTCTGGGCTCGTACTGCGAGGTCCCGCTGCCCTTAAAAAAGTCTCCCCTTCTTTAGGGGCTTTTGGTTTGTTCTTGTTTGCGCCTTTTGAATGTTAAACATGGGGAGAAACGTGAACAAAACTTTCGCTTGTACGGTCAACTCCGAGAGGCAGAACCTACCTAATCCATCTTTATGTACCTTTAGTACTGACCCCATGCTTTGTGCAAGGTGAATACTCAAAGTGTTTGCTACGTGAATAATTTAATTTGCTTCTGATGAGTCAAGGGCACTTAAGACTTTTACAGTGTCCTAGGGTCATAATGATGAACATTAATTATCAACAAATTGTGCTAAATATATCCTGGTCCCAGAACATCACTAGTGGTTAAGTTTTTTTGTTTACACCGGAGCTGTGATACCGCCATGATGTGAAGGCTTTGAAACAGACCAACAAGCAGAGCCAGGCCTTGTGGGAAGAGGCAAAAACCCAAGTCTGAGCAGCACAGATGCCTGATGAACATGCACTGAGTGTCCATCCAGTCTGTGTGGGGCCCTGGGGCTACTGCCAGGTGAGACAGACCCAGGGTCCTCAAGGGGCTTAGCACCTGGGGAGCAGGGGGAGAAGAACAGACAGCTTCCAAACAGTGCGGTCAGTGTTACAAGAAGCAAGGCAGAGAGGGTGATGGGGGTGCCCACGCTGCTCTTGGTGAGGTGGGAAGACCTCCCAGCGGAACCTCGATGCTCTACCTGAATGAAGTCAGTTAATCGGAGGGGGAAAAAGAAAGAAGAAAAAGGAGTAGCGTGACCAAGCTTACGGCAGGCCTATTCTGGCTGCGATCTGGAGTGGCAGAGACCGGGATGGCGTCAGGGAGACCACGGGGGAGGCAGCCACAGTCATTCCCTGTGGAGTTACAGAGACTTCTCAGGACAGAAGCTGGCTGACGACAAATGACGCTGAGCAAGGGTCCTGAGAGCTTATGGTGCTGTGGCCACTGCTCAAAGGATGACAGCTCTGGGCATCAGCCTCCGAGTTTCTTGGTTTGGGACGGGGAGCTGGAGGCAAGATGGTACAGTGCAGCGGTTTAAAATTTCTATTTGGTTTGCAAAAAACTTTGCTAAGATGAAATATGAACACCTGATACTTTAAAAGAATCGGAGTAGCTCTGCTCAACCTGGGGTGTATGTTTACACGCGTGTGCACGGGCGCACACATGCTTGCGTGGGACCCGAACTCCTGCCCCAGAGCGATGTGAGCGCAGGGTCGGCGCTGGTCCCGACACTGCCACTGATTCCCTCGCGACCCAGCTCAAGCTTCCGTGACCTCAGTTTTCTCACAAGTCCCACGAACAACAATCTGTACCTGAAAAATCTCTCAAATCAATACCCACTTTCAATTTCCAACTTCGGGCAACTAACTACAGGTCCTGGTGAAGCAAGGGTCCTTGATCACCGACTGCGGGGGTAACCTGCACTTTGAGGTTCACTATTCTTTGAGGTGCAGGGCTTCCCAACCAGCTCCCTGGCTGAGGTGTGAGTGAGCCTCAGCCCCAGGTGGCCGGGCAGGAACGGCTGTCTGCAGCCCCGGCCCCAGGCTCTGCCCTCCGCACGATGGAATGAGCGTCCTAAGTGAGCTGCTAGGAGGAAACAAGCGGGAAGCACTGCTCCCAGCGGGAGGAAGACAACCCCACACGGACCCAGAATCTCCTCTGGCCCATTACGCACGCCTCGCCTATGTCTCTCGAGTGTCCACCAGTTCTCTTAATGCAGCCCATTTTCACCTGCCTCCTGGGAAGGGGAGCACAGGACCGACAGGGCCAGAAGGTGATGAGTGGCAGGACTAAAGGTACAATGACAAGTGGGGGACCTTTCCACCTGTGCTCTTAACCTCAGGCCTTTCTGCCTGCTTGGAGACCTTGTCTTACTGACGATCACCTCCCGCATCCCCCTCCCAAAAGCTCCAAACTCTCCTACTATCTGCTTTCCATGAGAAGGCTGAACCCGGGGCCCCCAGTCCACACAGGCCGCCAGAGATGCCGAGAAGTCTGACGATGGTCAGGATGGCCCAGTCCACTTGAAGAGAAAAAGCAGCAATGGGCAGAGGGTGATGAAAACAAGTCTCAGTGCTCTGAGTCACAGGGCCGAGGAAAAAGTTTTGTCTAACTTTGTTTGGGTTTCCTATTGCAGTGACAAATGAAAATACAAGCAACCAAACCTTAGGACCGAATTATTATACCTGAAGAATGATTAATGTGGCCCAGGCCCTTCTTTCCTCCCTCAGACGTCGTCAGCACCATGACGACCAAAAATTATTGTCTGGTAGCAACAGCCAGCTTGCTCATGGGGTGGCAGGTGCCCTCCGCTCTCCATGGCCCCCGACCTCGGCCTGGTGTCAGGACTGGGGAGCGCGCCCACCCGAGGCTCGGTGAGGGCCCCGTGTGTGTCGTCGGAGCGCGCACTGATGGTGCGACACGGAGGGCTGGCTTGACACCTGGGCAGCCCTCCAGCCCTGGCTCTTAGAGGCTATGAGACAGGGCCGGACACCACTGTCCCAGAACAAACCAACCCGAGACATGTCTGCCAGAAAAATGCGAAACGAAATTAGCTGAGATGCTCCCTGTGGAAGTGTTTCTGGAAAATATCTGCCACAACGACAGCACTTTCCTGACTGTTCCAAGGGGAGAATCTCTCAGTGCCAACAGAAAGCATGTGGAGCAGCTCACATCCCATAATATTAAGGAAGGCCAGGGACAGCGTGGCTTGGGGTAGGGGTATGAAAGCCTGTTTTGTTCGTTCTTAGGCGGTCTTCTCCGTGCTGGCCAACGGTAGTCTGAGAACTATTCAACTCCGTGAACTCTCATCAAGTACCCACCACACACGCACGGTGTTGTAGGAGGCAGCCCAGCACAGTGGTTAAGCTCTGGAATCAGGGGGGCGAGGGTGTGTGTTCTATTCCACTCCCTCCTGTGTGACCTCGACAAAGCCACAGAACCCCTCCGTGCCTCAGTTCCCTCATCTGTAAAAGGTAATAATGGTATCTACCTAATAGGGTTATTGTGAGAATAATATTTAAATGTCTTAGAATAAATAATGTCTGACTTTTAGTAAGTGTGCAGTACTTGTTGGCTATTATTATTGTAATCTTTCGGCACCTCAATTTCCTCATCTACAAAATGGGCACAATAACCAAACCTACCTCATAGGGTTGCTGTGAGGATTAAATAGAGTAATACATCTATGGTGCTTAGTGTAATACATCACACATAGTAAGTGTGCAATAAATGTTAATTATTGTTATTCTAGAGTCTCCCCAAATTACTCTAAAAATAAGACGCTCAGATCTGAATGATGGCCCATGCAACAAAGAAATTCCTTCTTGGAACAACTTCAGCTGAGGGCATGTTGTGAGTAGGCCCTCGTCACCCCTGCCTCCCCGAGTCCCAGTTATGCACGGACACTCTGCTGCGGGATCAGTTGACTCCACAGCGACTTTCCCAAGGGTCCGCTGTCTCCCCAAACATTCTAGGCTTCCCTTTAACCCGATTCTGACATGCCACCCACTCTGCCATGTAAGAGGTTATTTAAAATCCCGGCTTTGCAAACCAGGGAGCGAGGCACAGAGGCTTTTCCTGCAAAGGCTTCTGCAGGGGCCAGTCCACTCGGCTTGGCAGGGAACAAACACGTGACATTTTATGACAGCAAATGCCAGAAGTAGCTCTCACAGCCGCTAACCTGATGGAGCCCTTCCTCCACCGGGCCAAGGGCTGGGCACACTATGTGCATGACATCACTAAAACAAGGCCCCTGGGAAGACCTAGTTTTACGTGAGCAGAGCTGCGGGCTCCAACCTTACACTGGGCTCCAGAGAACATGCACACAAATCCCAGGACAACTGCCTCCTCCCGAGGGAGCCTCCAGACTCACCCAAGTGCAGCAACTAGTTTCCATTTTTAAGACCACTCGCACTTACATTCCTGCTAGGCGACCAGTTCAATGCTATTCCCACACTCCCTACCTTTTTTTTTTTTTTTCTTTTTTGCTTTCTCTGATAGTTGATCAACCACGCCACCTAGTGGCCAAACACGCACACACACATCTTTTCGACAGACTGGTGGGGCCTGTGGAACACACAGAGCTCAGGACAGAAGGACAGGAGGGCACCTGACGGGCCACCTCCAAAGTAAGGGAACTGATAAAGCACGTTGTTGCCTAAAGTCAAAGAGAGAAGGCAGCTGATGTGGCACCATGTGGAAAACATGGACCTCAGAGTTAGGACGTGGGTTTCAGGTTTTGGGTAAATGCTACTACCTTCAGCAAGATACTTCCTTCAACCATTCAACAAATATTGACTGAGCACCTACTGTGTGCCGCTCACTGTGCCAGGGGGTGGGGACATAATGACAAGCAAGGAGGACAGGTCGCTACCTTCACAGTCGAACGGGAGATGGGGTAATAACAGGGGACCAACGGCAACAACCCCAGTTCCATGCTGCGCCTGGAGCCTCCGTGACGCTGACTTGTCATCCCTGCAGCCATAGCATCGTGAGGGTGTGACGATCACACCAGCTTGAAAAATGTGGGAAAACATTTAAGGTGTAGTCATAAACTTAGGACTCTTCTGCCTTTCCAAGTTTCTGAAAGTGGGGTTGCTGGATTAGATGCTAAGAGATTCCTGAGGCCTCTCTCCAGCTCAGGTTCTCTCCACTCCAAGGACTTTGGAGATGCAGCTGAAGTAGTGCTCTCCCTTCACACACGCGCTAGTCTCCAGGGATGTAGCTGGAGTTGGCAAACGCTCGCTAGGTGCCGTGTCCTGAATTTATATCAGCTCACGCAATCCCCCTAATGTCCTATAACATAGCTTCAAAATGGAAATAATACCTGAGTAAAATATCATGCTCTAAAATAGTTAAAACAAAAACCAAAAGATCCCAAGGTAAATGAAGAAGCTTTCAACTTTAACCCAGTTGCAGCATTCTTAACCACTGTTTCATGTCTGCTTGATTTACATAGCTATGTGGTGGGTTAAAAACACTTATATATGCCCTGGCTGGTGTGGCTCAGTTGTTGAGCGCCGGCCTGTGAATCAAAGGGTCACCGGTTTGACTCCCAGTCAGGGCACATGCCTGGGTTGTGGACCAGGCCCCCAGTAGGGGGTGTGCGAGAGATAACCAAACATTGATGTTTCTCTCCTTCTCTTTCTCTCTCCCTTCCCCTCTCTAAAAAAATAAAATAAAATCTTTAAAAAAAAAAGTACTTATATACCGGTGTCCTCAGACTCTCCTAACTGGAATGGATAATGGGCCCGGGCAAATGACAGTTCAAAGACGAGGGAAACAGGGACAGTAACCTTTGCACATTTCTCAACAACAACACTGCTTTGGGGTAGCTTTGGGACTCCAGATTCAGCTACAGTCTGCAAGGTCAAGTGCCAGACCCAACCCCTGGGTTTTGTTTATGATGCCAGCTGTTCCACCGAGTGCGTCAGAGACCAGCAGTCTTGAACACGGCATTGCATCCTCATTCTTTACTCTGTCCTCCCTGGGGATATCCACGCAGCACTTCCTTTCTGTGGAGGCGGCCATCAGCCAAACTCCTAAAGTGATTTTGCAAAGGGACACAGTGAGTTCAGGGAGGGGGGCCTTGCTGTAGAGGTGCTGGAAGCACCTCCTGCTGCTTGCACCTGCAAAAGCAAACCCTGAGGGACCTGTCGCTCCCCAGGTCTTGTACAGATTCTGGCCTCCCAGCCAGGTCTCCAGAATGATACTGCAGTGGGCCACGGTGAGAACGCCTGCTGGGTACCTGGAATGTGCAGCCTGGAAGACTTTGCTACCCTTCTTTGAATGGCAAGATAGCACTTGACCTTCTGGGTCTAGAGACCGGTGGGCGCTAGGCCTGACCACCACCTGGCCGCCAAGCCAAGTCTGTCTCTCATAGCGATGCCTACACTCCCCTAGTACCTAGCACAGGACGGTAATCACGGATTTGTTTATCTGTGGACCAGAAACATCGTTAGAAAATGCAGCAGGTGGCTCATCCATCCTTATGTATTCAGCACCTAGTACCACCACTGCTGGGTCACAAAGGTGCTGACACCCAAAGAAGTGGGAAGAAAAGCAAGGAATCTCAAGATTTTCTCAATTAAACTCCTGCCCAGTGCAGGATTTCCATCAAAATATCATTAAAGAAAACAAATGTTTAAAAAAGTGTATGTATGAGCACATATCCTTTTACTAAAATGGGGGACCTGGTGGTAAAAACGCAGGGGAAGGGTCACTCTGATCTTCTTTCTTTGACAGAAAGCCATATCTTTGTTTGGATTTTTTCCTTCTGATATTTCAAGAAATACATACTATTTAGAGAAAAAGTTGTAAACGTATTAACTCAGATAAGGGACAGAAGTTAACATGTTGCTACGTTTCCTTCTAATCTTTTCTCCATGAGTTTTTTAAAGTGGCTGAAATCACACTCTATTATACAACGATATTCTGCTCCTTTTCAGCAAAGGATTACAAAGTCTTCCTAAGCGTCATGCTTTAAAACTCTTATTTTGACATAATTCCAGACTTTGATAAAAGTTACAGGAATAATACAAAGAATTCTCTGACACCCTTCACCCAGATCCGGATTCCTCAAGAGTCAACATTTTACATCCCTGTGCCCCTCTCTGCCGCAGAGAGGGAGGGAGACAGACAGACAGACAGACATGATGTCACCTTACCCCTAAGTACTTCAGTGCGTTTTCTATGAATAATATACTACTACTATTAATATACTATTATTTATCTGTAACTTTATTCAAATTTCAGCCACTGTCCCAATAACATCTTTTATAGAGAAAGATAACCCAAAATTCTACACTGCATTCAATTAGCATATCTCTTTAGTCCCCTTTAATTGGGGCCAGCACATGAGTCGGTATTTGAATTTCATGATACTGACTGTTTTAAGAGTAAAGGTGAATTATTTTGTGGACTGCCCTTCAGTCTGGGTTTGTCAGCTACTTCTTCCTGACCAGACTCAGGGTATTCACTTTGGGCTCACAGAAGTGAATACACATAATTTTTAACAACTGTAGTAATAAGGTATTTTACATAAACATTCCCTTAATGTAAAATCTTGGGTTGTCTTATCATTTTGCTATAATTCCAAAATGAAACTCTCTCTCTTTCTACCAACTATCTATTGTCTTTTCTTCTTTAATTTCTATATTAATGATTTATCTGTGGCATTAAAAATACTTTAAAGCTATTGATAGATTAATGACTTTTTAAAATTTTTACTTATTTCTTAATTGAAATTTTCGGGTGACACTGGTTAACAAAATGACAATGCTAAGTTGTTTCAAAGAGCTCCCGCCCATTTGCATCGCCCCCCCCCCCCCCATGCGTCTGCTCCAGCTCAGGCCGACCTGCACGAGCTGGCAAGTCGGGAGGTGTGTTTTGACCCAGGAAGATGACCAACAGCACCGCACTGCTGTGTGAGTCGACTTCGGATTAAAGTGTGGTCACCGAGGGCACCGCTCCTGCCACGACACTGAACGAACACATTTGCTCCTTTGCTGGCACCTCCGTTCTTTCAGCAAATGCTCACGGAGTATCTACTCTGTGCCCGTATTTTTCTGGGTGCTGACAGCAAGCTGTCATGTAAACACATAATCAAGCTAACAAATAAAGAGATGGTGCTAAAGGTTATGAAGTATCCCAGTAACAAGTCACTGGAGCGGGCACTCCAGGTGGGGACACGCAGCCGGTGTGGCTGCAGCTGGGGAATGAGGGAGAGAAGCGTCCGCCTCTGGAACCTCTCCAGTTTCGGGGCACAGCGCTCACTGCAAAATCCCACCAAAATGTCTATAAAACGTGGCCCTTTCCTGAAAGTACAAGCCCCTGTTCTGCCCTATCTCAATTACCCACTTCTAAAGCCCTGCCCTCCTCCTTCCGGTCCACCCAGCAAGCAGAGTCCGAACTTCAGTGCACTGCAATTTCTGAACAATAAGGAAAGCTTGAAAATGCCCTGAAATGAGAGGGAACTCACAAACCATTCTCTTGTCTCTCAGCCCTGCAATTACCTGGACACCAAGGAATCATTAATGAATCAGGCTGTCTCACATTAGATTAATGGCCACTTTCAATAGGGAAGGGGACAGACGCCCAAGGAAAAAAGGTACGCGTGTGTGTTCTCCTCCAAATAACAGAGGCGGCTGCTGCAGCCAGACGGGGAGGGTGGATGTCCCTGCTCTGCAGGCCGAGGCTGGACCAGGAGGAACCCCAGGTGCCCGGCCCATTCCCTCCTGGGCTTTGTCAGCTGGGCCATGAAACAGGAGAACTCCCCCAGAAACTGATTCTGGGGGAAACATATGCCCCTCCCTCCACAGGAAACAGACAGTGCTGTCAAAAAAATTATTTTTTCTTACATAAAAATAACATTAAATGAAAAATCAAAGTAGACAAAATACATAAAAATATGACCAATAATCATTAGAAATCTGTCAAATATTTTTAAAAATCACCATAACTCACACGGTATATGTACACACTTTTGTTTGTATTTCCTTCTTTTGAAGAAAAACAGCTCCAAAAAGGCAATTAGTCTGATATATGAATAATGACCTTTTAACAATGCCATGCCCTCAAACACTGAAGCGCAGCTCAGGGTTTCTGAGAACAGAGAAAAGGGGAAAAAAGCCCAACTATTCTGAGTGTTCTAACAGAAATACACAGACGCTATGACTGCACCCTCCTTGGGGACGAGTCTGGAACAACGGAGACACAAACACTCATCCAGGGACAGGAGCCATCACTTGGTGAACAAAAGATAGAAGAGGTTTTAAATATGAAAGCTCCTGTTATAGAAAACACAACGGGAGCTAAATAATCGGGCCAGATCCGGTAATTAAAAGTAGTTGAGTAATTAACACAGGATTAACTAAGGTGTCAAGACAGAACTGTATTTTAACAAAAGATGAAATAAATGGGAATGTGTTTATACTTCAACCATTATCCTTCTAAGTCTGCTCTGCATTTTGCTTTTGAAAATTTACAAAAAAGTGTAGGAAGTAGCCCTAGAACAATTCTACCTTGTTAACCTAACCGTGACTGAAAGCTACTCTAGCAATTGTTAACAGCAAGTGTAAACGAACTGATCACGTAATTTAAATTAGCAGGACGAAATCGGAAGATTTCCGCATGGGCAAGAAGGAGCTGGAGTTTGTAAGCTAGGGTCACTAACAGACTATCCGGTGGGTGGTTGAGAATTCCTACTTTCCAGTTGTTTCTCCGTCTCTGCCACAACCTCAAGGAGCGAAAGGAGCCTCAAGACTGGGAGCATTTGCCATACTAGCCCTGGTGGTAGAGGCTTTGCAAAAAGTCTACCGCAGCTTAATGGGTGCGAGCCTTAAACCTGGCAGCATTTTAACAATTTTATTGTTTATAGACATTTAAAAAATTAACCCCAAGTTTAGAATAATTGTTTTAAGGCAAAAAAAAATCCCCACCAAAACATCAAAAACCTTATAAACTGCGCCCCTTTCACCATCCTGACTCATCCCAGGCTGACAATCTCCTTCCAGATTATCAGTCAGAACACTGAGGATGCCTAAATGGCTCATTTCAAACAATTCCCCATTTTTTCCACCAGGGGGCGAAGTTGGCCAGCATTTTGCTGAAAAGAAAAATTTTCAAATTTGCATTTTCACATAGTGCTAGACAGACTTTCACGTATAAAAAGGCCGTTCCGTCCTCCCACTCCTTCTCAATGCACTTATTTCTGGCTGATTATGAAAAGCACTCCAGCCCTATTGTGGAATAAGAGGGAAGGGCCATGATTAAGGGCCGAGAGTGAGCAGAGCACTTTATCAGCACAGCACAATAGATTGGCTGGCCCATTCTCCTCAAATTTGAGATCAGGGTTATGGTTTTGCCAAAGCCGGTATAGTTTCAAGGATATTTCTCTTTCTTTTCTTTCTATCTATCTTTCTCTCCTTCTTTTTTTTTGGAGCGTTTTCCACCAGGCCTATATTGGCCAGCTGACATAGCCCTCCCACAGGCACCCTGGCTCCCTCCTAACCAGCTCCTTGGTGGGGGCTCCCTCTGCGCAACCACGAAGCTGAGAGCATGGACCCTGCCCTCCTGCAGGAGTGGTGAGAACTTCCCACTCTGTGGAGGGTGTCTGGGTCCAGGGAGGACCTGAGGCAGCAACTCCTCCCTGGGCCTCCCTCCTCCGCACCTGAAGCTCCCAGTGGGGACTCAGGTTCAGACGAAGAAGATGGTCACACACAGGGGCAGAGCCTGCTCCCGAGGGAGAAGCAAACCGGACTTTCTAGTGTCTTGGTGAAAGGAACACAGGGCAGAGGGGAAGACACAGAATTGTGTGACCATTCTCCTTGGCCCAGGGACAGATTCAGTTTTTGTGGATTCTGAGCCTTATGTCATTAGGTATTGGGGGGGGGGGATCTCTTTAGAAAAAGAACACTACACTAGGACTATCACATTAGCTGTAGGCCCTGGAAGAGGTCCTGGGCAGTGAAAGACTCTAACGCTTAAGCTGCATTACCAGCACCAGCTCCACGATCAGCCCGGCCGGTTGAGGAGCAGGTTGGCAAAGGATTACCACAGCCTTGTCCACATAATGCCGCCGACAGATGGTTTCCCCAAGGTCCTGAGGCTCAGCTTCTGCCTCAGGGAATGGACTAAGGAGCTGGGAAAGAATGCAAGGTGGCGAGTGAGTCTCCCTTCCGTCCTGCCCTCTCTCATCCCGCCCTGGGCACATAGCAGATGCTCCATAAACGGTTGCTGACCAATCGATAGAAGTGGCCGCTTTGCCACTTCCCCATCTTTCCTCTTGAGGCTGCACTGCTGCCCTTTTCTCTGATGCACCAGCAACCTTTCAAGCCTCCCAGTAAAAAACAGATAAGGAGGCGGGTAAGTCACGCCCAGTTTAAGGCCAGTTCCTGCGCACCTGGGTAATTCATTCACCAAGGATGTCCGGCCATGAGTTACACACACTTCAAAATCAGTTCAACAAATACTGATGTTTTCTTCTGTGCAAACCCTGAATTGGCACAGCAGGGAAGCCTGGTCCCTGAGACACAAGGGACCAGTGAGCTCTATGGACTCAGGACTGCCCACTGCCCCAGGGGTATCCCTAGGAAAGACCAGCTCAAGGGAGTATGTCTGGTTAAGGGAACAAACATCCTCAGTCAGGTATTCCAGCTCTGCCCCAGGCCAGCTCCCCGCACCTGCCTGGCCAAGCCTTACCCCTAGTTTGTGTCACTCGGTTGGTTCAGGCCTTGCCTCCTCCTTCCAAGACCACCCTGGGGCTCCACAAAGTTGCCTACTGTGCCGATCTTATTAAAAAAGGGCAAACTAAACTGGTCTGAATTTAAAGCACCTTCCTAAATACAGCTATGTGTGCATATTTTCACAGTTCTTGTAAAAAACAATGTATACACCTCTCCTAATCAAGGGGAGAAATCACTTACCCAACTCTTAACAAGGAGATGAAGTGAGGCCTAACGCATGGAGAATTCGCAGTTCCTTTAACTCAGCTTCCTTTTGTAAATGCTGCAGTTTGGTGTTTATAAGCAAACCAGCTACTAAACGTTCTTGTTCTTTCTTGAACAAAACAGCCAGAACTTCTCACATATAAAAGTGTCTTCACGAAGCCATTTATCACAAGGGGGGGAAAGCGTTCTGCAGATTCTCATCTGTCAAGTGGAGGTAACACTGGGCAAGTAATGAAGTGGGCAAATAGTGGCCACCGTTACCTGGGCGCTAACCGTGTGCCAGGCCTATGCTAGCAACGCATATGGATTGTTTCACTTAATTCTCTCAAAAACACTGTGCAGTATTATCTTCATTTTACTGATGCAGAACTGGAGGCCTTAAGAGCAAGTGACTTGCTCAAGGTCACACAGGTGTTTAGTGGTGGATGTGAAGCTGGGAAGGCAGAGCTTCATGCCTCACCTCTGGGCCACACCGCGCCCAAAACCAAAACCGCTTTGCACACTACAAAGAACTAATGAGTTTTGTAAGATACTGATTTTTTTTTTTTAAAGCAGGTATTTGTACATATTTTGATATTTTCTCAAATTCCTATTTGATTTTAAAAAACTTGCTGGAGAATTGTGTTACTGTTTTCGGTTTGTTTTTTTAATTAGAAATCATCAAAATAGTCAAATGCAAATAATGATGACAGCAACCATTTACTGAACATATACTGTATGACAGGCCACTGTGATGAACTCATTATATGCATTGGTTCCTTCAACACAGCTATCTTGTGAGGCAATGGCACTATCCCTGTTTAGCAGACAAGGAAACTGAGGCTCAGAGAAGTTAAATTACTCTATTCAAAGTGTCTCAGGCAAGGAGAGGTCTGAACTCTTACTCTTATCTGTCTATATACAATGCTACCTCCTGCTGCAAGGTGTATACAAATAGGAAGTATGTTCTGGTTACCCAGCTGTTAGCTATTTCACGGATCTAGATCTCTGAATGGCCACATGGAAACCATTGCGTTCTTTCAGGCCAAGAGAGGAAGAGAGGCGAGCAGGCCCAGGGGAGTTCAGTTCTGCCTTCTCAGCCTTAGTCTCCAACATCATCTGGGGTGTGAGGCTCATGCGATGGGTCTGGGGGAGGGGAAAGGGGGAGATTCGAGTATATCCTAATGTCTTTGTAAACAGCCAGTAAAAATAACATGAGGAAATAAATCAGTTTGCATCTAGATACATAACGAGTCTTGTTGGGGAAACCTGGATTTACATGAAATGCACTTGATACATTCTTAGCCCAGCGTCCCCAAACTGACTCCAACTTTAGCTAAGTGTCTTGCCAACATGTGTCAGAGCTCATCTGAGAGGCTGCCTCTCCCAGGGAGTGGGGAACCTAAACACAGGGTGGCCTGCTTGTTATAGGGTCTTCTATCACAGGAGCCCAACTTGCAGTGACGAAGGAAGACGCCTTGGCAGAGAGGCCAGGTTCACAATGCTGGGTCTAGAGAAGGCAGAAAATCTGCTGACTCCAGATGATGCTTAAGCATAAAAAAAAAAGACTGCCAAAAAGTTAGGGAGGTATGTCTTTGGAGGTGAGTAGGGCACATGCCGCAAGGCCTGATTCTGCACAGCTCACAAACTCTGGATGGAGCCCTAATCAAAATGCCCCCATGAAGCAGAGCAAATCAGCTCTCAGATCAAGAGAAACTATGTCAAGGTCATGAGCATGCAAAATTTCCAAATACTAGCTTCCTCTCAGGCTTATATCAAGTACGCTTTGGTGACATGGAAGAGAAAACCTACCCAGAGACAAGGTCAAAGGCTTCCCTGTGGTCTTAGAGAGCCGGGTGTCAGTGAGTCCTGCCTGGTCAGCCGAGGTTCACCTACACACTCTGACCCCACTGATGGGAACATTCCCAGGGGCCAGGCCTGGCTTCGCAGCGACACTTTTCCAAAAGTTCCAAGTTACCTGGGATGCTTGGGAGGCAGCCCCCCGCACGCCCCTGCCTAGACAGGTCTTACGTGCAGGATGAAAGGCAGCTTTCAGGGGCGCCGACAGAAGCTGCTTGTACTGGGCTGGGGATGAACAGTTGATATACCAAGATCCTAAAGTGGAAGTTTCCACGGCAGCATCAAGATTCAACAGAAGGGAAACTCCAAAGCAAGGGGCCAGACCATCATGCGTAAATGTCTAAGAAGCTAGCCTGTCTCAAAGATCCATAAGCAGGATAAAAACAGGTTCAGGGTGGTGGGAAGTGACGGAGGATTCCGTGAGACAGATTGCTCGGAAATGCTTGATTCCCACCTCCCTATCGTGGGTGGGGTGGAGGGGGTCAGCCTTTCATCTCAAGTCTGGAGAAAGGGTTTCAAAGATAACATCTAGAGCTTGGGGACTGGTATGTGACACCTGCCTGAGAAAACCAAATGTGACAGGGGGACCAAAGTGGCCCAAGATGGCAGCGCAGAAGGCCACACAGGGCAAAGTGACTGCTTGCTCCCCCCACCCCACGGGGATGGTTTAAGGAATGTGAGCTCTAGGCACCAGGAATGCCGGCCTGGGTCTCTTTAAAACAGGTTCGGCCGAAGAGGGCTTCAGCCTGAGGGTGAGAGGACCCCAAAGAGAAAACCCGACAGGGAGCCAGAAGCCGCTGGCAGATGGAAGCAGCCAGCAGGAGAGGCGCTGCCCAAGTCCCGGGAGATCCCAGATGGGAAGCTCCGGAGGGAGTCTTCGGGAAAACCACAGACGCAGCCAAGAGAGGAGAGAGTTCCTCACCCATCAGCCAGGCTCAGGGAACCCAGCGCACAGCGTGACAGTACAGCCAGGTACGAACTTTCCTCTCTCTGGGCCTCACCTGGGGCGGCTCCAGGAGGGGGAGGCCTTCACTCCGAGACACAGGAGACTCTTCCTTTGGAATAAATGCTGACTGCTGTTCCCAGAGCGGAGCGAGGATTTCCAATTGCCAAAGCGAATGTGTGTGTGTGTGTGTGCACCCATGTGCACGTGTGTGAGTGAGACTTAAAGGGGCCTCAGGACCTTTTATTACCTAGGAGCAACCAGAAAGTCAGAGTGCCCCCACCAAACGAATCACTGCCAGTCGACTAACCAATCACTGGAGCTCCCGCCCCCAGCTTCTCCTTCTTACTGGTTAAAGCAGCAAAGGCCACGAGAGGACTAAACACTTGGCCAAGCCAACGGCTGATCCAGGGTGGGGAGGTGCTGGGACCCTACATCTCCCAGTTCGGCCTGACTTCTCCCACCACATGCTGACTACACCCAGATTCGATGCTATACCATCAACGTCTTTTCACAGCCAGAGAACTGAAGGCATATGCGGCCTGAGAGAAAGAGACTTGCATTCAGAACACCAATGCTCAAGGCCAGGCTCCGTGCGACCTTGCGCCTTCTCCTGGCTCTGAACCTCGGGCACCTCATCTGTCAAGCAGAAATTCAGCATCAGCACACCTAAGCAGCAAAAGGCGTCCTATTATTTTAGATTATTTTTCACCTACTTTGCCATATTTTATAGGAAGAAAATGAGATAATTTGAAAATACTTTATGTATCTCCTTTGAAGTCATATTTTTACACCTTTCAAGTAGTTATTTTTCTGGTGGCATTTAGCTTTATTACTGAAACCAAGGCATTTTCAAGGACAGGGCTCGAACACAGCAGGGGTTTCTTCAGGACCTAGGAACTGAACTGACAAGGTCAGCCCAGGCGGGGTCGGCTGGGACGAACTTGTGCTGCTGCTTCTTCCTTCCTCCTTCCTATCGCCAAAAAGGGGGTGTCCAGCTGCAAAAGGGACCCTGGCCCATAGTCAGTAACTGAAGATCGAAAAGCACGACCCTTTCCAATTTACAGACCCTGGATTTCATGGATTCGCAGACTGCTGCGCCCAGAGGAGACTCTGGAGACCGCTGAAGCCCGCCTGTGCCCGCACGGCGAGGACACAGGCCTGCTCTGGCGCCCCGGGAGGACCGTGCGCGGGGCTGATTGGAAACATGCACTGACTGTTTTTCAGGGAACTGCACACTCTATTTCGCAACAATAAAGAGATAATTTGAATAAAAAAAGTTTTTATCAGGAAATGAGGGAAACACACCCAGTCGCATAAACTTTAAAGGAACAGTGGGAGACAAAATAAAGCTGTGTCTTAGGTGTGCCCCACAAGTCACGTTGTACAATGTGCTGGTGACAGCTCACCTTTGCTAAGCACTGACTACGTGCCAGGCATGAGGCCGAGGGCTTTACAGACGTTACCTCATTTAGTCCCCTTAACAACCATGACCAGGTATTACTATCCACTTGGCAAATAAGGAAACTGGCTCAGAGAGGTTAGGCAACTTTCCCAGAGTCACACAGGTAGACAGGTAAAGTAATAGCCTGGACTCAATCGCATGTCTGACATCTAACCCTGAACTCTTTTATTTTCCCACATGAGTGAATTTCAGCAGATCGTTGTGACCGAAGCAGGACAGGGACTTGGCTCCTGCTCACTCTTTCCTCTCAGGAGTCCTTGAGCTAGAAAACCAAATGTCAGAGTTTAAAAACCACTATGTTGCATGATCTTAACGGTCACTCCCAACTCTGGGATTCTATGGCTCTATCATCGGGTGGTGGAAGGGTGGAGAGAGGCGGACCCACAACAGCTGACATGAAGAAGAAGAGAAACTTTGAGTTTGTATCCCACATTTCCAGAGAGACAGCCGGAAGGAGTGGGTTCCAGCAGGTGAAACTATAACAGACCCAAGGTCCACAGAATTACAGTCATGTGTGTGAGTATACAGTTCAATCATGCACATAGAGCACGCAGCACCAAGTAAGCATTAGGTAAATGGCAACTACAATTGTGAAAAATTGACACATATGCCTAAAATCCCAACATGTAATTTAATGCAACATACTCAGCCACTGACATCACTGTCTCTGCTCCATAAGGAGCTAATGTTTATCATGGACGCTAAACTTTAGCGTTGAGCCAAGACAAGAAATGAATGCATAAGATTAACCTAGCCAAATCTAAAACAATTCAAGTCTGAAGCAATGGCTCTTAAGCAGTAGGGGGCCATGGAATCCTATGAGAAAATGATAGGAACATGAATCCCAGTAAAAAAAAAAAAAAGAAGAAGAAGGAAAAAGCATACACACTATTTCGCAAATAACTGTAGAGGCCTGTCCTGATAGCTACAGATCCTCTAAGGACCATTCACTGTCTCCAGGTGAATGACCACCCCTGTGGATCCTGAGACTGTCACATGACATCCCCAGGTCAAAAGCTACCTACCCAGAGGGGAGTCACCTTTCCTCATCCTCTCCAAAGGCTCACTGTTGCTAGTCTCAATCAGAACACCAAACCCGGAGTGGGCAGTCAGTGTAATTTGATGCCGAATCTAATTTTAAACCTTTCAAGGTTAGTGGACCCCAAATTAAGAATTTCTAAGTCAGCGGACTGTGGAATCCAGAAATTTTATCCTTCCTTCCTTCCTTCCTTCTTCTGGAAACAAACTCCTTCTTTTTAAATAGGGGACCACGTTCCATGGGACTCTTGTGGTATTCACCTTCTCTCAGCAGACACATGAACAAAGCACAGCCGAACAGGTGCTGCTTTCTTGTCTACTACCTACTTCTGCCTCGTTGATTCAGGCAAGAACATCTGCACAGAGCCAATTAAGAATCCTCCGTGGCATTACTGTTAGAAGAAGAACAGAAGAGGCTGGCCCTTTTCATTAAGATCCATAGCTGTGAGGGTGGCGGAAATGCAGCGCCGGTGGCCGGCCAGCTCCGGCACCGTGCTGAGGGACAACTTGCCCATGAATGAAGCTGACAACTAAGCAGAGCCAAAAGATGAAATGAGTGGAACATCACGGCCTGACGGTATCTTCTGAACCCCTGGGCACAGCTCTCCCTGCAGGTCGTGCTAGCATGGACACAGTCATGTACGTCAAGAACATAGTTTAAGGAGGTTTCTGTGACTTGCAAACGAAACAATTCTAACTAATAAGCCTGATCTGAACAAAGATACAGCTCAAAAGGAAATTTCCATTCATGGATAGTCCTTGGGGAATTCTAGGCTCCTGTCTGACAAGGATCCTTACTGAATTAAATCTTTTTCATCCTACGATGTTTTTGTAAAAACTCTAGGCTGAACATACCACCCTCTGCCCCTGACAGTTCACCTTACTGATGCTGCCACCAACCAGGCACGACCTATTGCAACAAGTATCAAAGTTACCAACCAGAAAGAGAGCCCCAGACGTGGGCAACAGTAGCCCCAGGTACAGTTTGTGCCACCAAACAGATACTTGGAGTCCACTACAATGCTTTGTCCCACGAGCTTCTCAGACAGCCTCGGTTCTCCCGAAAGGTACTGAACCCTCTTGGTGACATCAGTGTCCTAGACCCCTGGGGCTCAGAATGGAAGGAGAGAGACATCTGGAAAGAAGAAAAGGGCCTCACAGGTCACAGGGGACAGGGTCAGTGTAAATTCTGTGCCTACAAAAGCCACACCACAGGCTGAGTCAGGGCACAGAATGATTTGGGAGTGGGGAGAAATAATAGTCACAGAGTACTTTCAGGAACAACTTTCAGTTGTTTGTTATTCTTTTAGAACAGGGATGGTTAGCAAATTTCAACTCATGTGGCAAACCAAATGCCCAGGCTCAGCACCGAGAGCCCTGACGATCTGGGAAGCCCCTTATCGGAGAGGGGCGGGGATGAATGTATGTATGTGCTGTCCCACTGAAACCACTGCATTTTGGCCTTGGGTTAAACAAGGCAGCAGGAAAACGCAAAGCTGGAGTCAGGGCTTTTCTGGGACTGCAACTCGGTGTCTCATCATTCGCCGAGGGCAGTCCTTGAAAGGACAAAGCCAGCGCCGTTGGCTACCACGGCAGCATTTCCCCAGCAGGCCTGTGACCCTGTTAAACACGACGGCCATTTCACTCTTCTAAGCTTGTGTCCCCAGGACTGGAAATTGCTGGAAACAAGAACAGAACTAACCGCTCCCTGAAGCCTCAGGCAGAAGATAACATTGGAACAAACTGCAGCTTCCTGTTACAACACCTGAACGGCCCAAGGGCCACACAACAGCAACCCCCACTTTTTAAATCTGATTACAACCCGATAAAGGCTCAAAGTCCCCGCCCCCGCTGCTGGTATGTCTCTCCACACCATGCCCCTCTCCTTTCTTGGAGAGTGGATGAAGACTTCATTCTCTACACTTTCTTCTTTGTGTGAACCCTTTCACAGCCCGCATCACCGACCACCCTAACATTATGGTAGCCCGTATGGGGACATTCTTCTCTCTCCCTCTCCTCCAGCCTCCTGAGACTTGGAACTAGGGGAGCAGTGGGCCGCAGAGGCTCAGCCTGGGCTAGCCCCCGACTCTGTCTCTGCGAGGCATGGAGGGGCTCTGTGGACAGCCTCCTCCTCGCCCACCTTCATGGGCAGCGATTGTTAATCCCCTGACTCTCAGGACGAAAACATCCTATCGGAAGTGATGGCTTATCCCCTTGTCTCATTGTTGCTTTTGTGGTCAATATCGTAAACTCCCAAACCATCTCCCTGCTGGTTTGGCGTGCTCTTGGGGTTCAGGGACACCCAGCTCTAGAGAGACCTTCGTGGTTCAGTCTGCTCTTGGGACCCAGGGACACCTGACCCTGAGGCAGGTCCTCCGTGTTCAGTCTGCCCTCAAGCTCAAGGACACTCAGCTCTGGCCACAGACCTCTAGGTCATTCGGGCTGGGAACACCCTTCTCAAACACTGCCCCCCAGCCCCACCCCCCTGTCTGTTCTCATCCCTACAATCTCTTTCCCTTTCAAAACAGGCAACACCCCATCAGCCCTGCCCAAGGACTCCCCACTGGGATGTAACTTGAAGGCTCTGGGACTTAACCGACCTCAAGCGCCAGCCCTTGATTCTCTATTGCAACATGGCCTGGTCTCAACACAAACTGGGTGACCAGAAGTCTGGCCCATGACAGGCTCTCTTAGCTATAATGCTATCCTCCAACCTGACCTTCACTGTTGCCATCTCTGTCCCCTCCTTAGGTTTGGTTCTTAAGAGGAGGAGACAAGATTTTAATCTTCAGCGGGGGGGGGGGGGGGGGGGGGGGGGGGGGGATTCGGGCTTCTTTCTCCTAACTATGCCTCTTTGTTCAAATTCACCTCACTGTACCACCCCTCCCCTCCCCAACTGGTGTCTATCTTGCTACAGAGTAACTGTGTACCAGCTGAGCAGCACCCTAATGCCTTGAGACCACGCTCTTTTAATCCATATTACCCAGGGGGGGTGACACCCTTCCTTGCCTGCCTAACCCAAGTCCTGCATTGAACTCCCATCTGGAGGTAGGTGTGGCTCCACTGTGCCCACCTGAAGTAAAAACAAGGGTACAAAGAGGGAGAAAATCTCACCCCCGCCCCCAGACCGTCAAACACTCTATAGTCTCCTCCTGGAGACCTGGGAGCTGCTGGGCCTGCCAGTTCAGCGCAGAGAAAAAAGTAGCATTTTAAACTCACGCCACTTTTCTGCCGCTTCGCAGATGAAACCGAAGTCCTTCTAACAGAAGCTTGCTTTTCTTTCCCTACCTTTTTGAAACGCAAACACCTGGTCTTCTTCAAGAACTCTTGTCTAGGCTGTCTTTTAAAATACAAATTTGGGGAGATAATTCTTATCAAAAGGGGAAAAACCTTAGCTTTATCTCAGCAGCCATTCCTTTCTAAATTAGTAAATTCTGATAAAAGTTATTGAATGCCTAGGTATTCCGAAATAACGTGAAATACCAAAACAGACCGCTAGCCCTGCTTTTGGCTCGGAGTGGATTCGGAGCTGTGCATGAACGTCTGTGCTTCATCGGAGGCGTGTTTCTTGGGAATGAGAAGGTGTTTGCCAGTGGAGGAACCTACGTTTCTAACGGCCATCAGATGTGTTCCTAAGTCAATCCAGGGATTGCCGATTGCTTATTTTTTGGTCATTATGGGAAATTAAGGTTTCTAAAAGTTAAGTTCAAATTAAGTTGGAAAGAAATTGTTTAGTTTTAATAATAGAAGGCATAAGGCATGGAGATGCAATCTTGAAGGACAGGGATTGAAAGTGAGTTATTCTAAAAATGGTTATTTACAAAGGGATAAATAAGAAAGTTTGTGGAAGTTGCAGAAAGGTGTGTGAAGGTTGTGAAGGTTTCAGATTCGTGAAGGAAGCAACCTCGGGCTCCAGAACCACTGCACCTAAAGTCTCCCTGTGACATTCTCTGATGACTCTGGCAGCACCTGGAGCTGTTTCCATTACACTTTTTCTTGCCCTCGTCGGCGTGGGGAAACCTACCTGTCAGCTGGGGAATAAATCCTTCATCAAGATGTGTTTTGTCAATGATGAGATAGAAGGTAAGGCTGGACATGAGTCACCCTACACGACTATTTCCAGGTGACACCTGGGACACGGGGCCCAATAAGTCAGGAACTGATCACTCCCTGACGTCTGAAGGGACGAATTCCTTCTCCTCTGTTTGGTGCTCTGGTCATTGGTAAGTTCACCCTCAGGGCACGGGGCAAACACATCCACGGGCAGGCGTGGAGCTGAGTCCCCGGTCTGAGTGGGGTAAATCCATCCCCAGGGAATCTGGCTGATACCCTGGTCTCTGGTAAGGCCACCCTCAGGGTACTGGGTCAACACATCTATCTCTTTCTATTTCTCTGCTTGTGTGGACTGTAACTCCCGGTCCTCCGCCTGGAGCATTTATCTTCTGTTACCGGGTTTCTGTCCACAATGAACTTTGCTTCTTCTGAGTAACTAGCATCCCTTTGTGTCCCATCCACCGTAACACTCCCTGCTTAGAAGCTCAGAGACAACAGTGTGGGATCTGCTAGCAAATTTCTCCAGAAATTTCTTTCCTTCCTTATTTGTCTGAATCACTTTATATTACATGTATTTAAAAGCCACCTCAAAAACCTTTGAAAGCTAGATCAATAGCAATCCAAAAAACGCAGAAAAACTGGGTGGTGACTGGAGAAAGCTCGCAGGAACACTGCCTGCTGCTCTGGGGAAGCTCCAGGTGAGCAGGTTAAGGCAGCAGCCTTGGGTAGGAAAAGCCCTGGGCCAAACTGTCAGGTCAGCCAGGTCTCAGTCTCCCTGCAACTTCCCCCCCATCTAGAGTGTCTTCCCCCACTCCGTCCGCCCTTCCTCGGGCCGCTGGCGTCCTCCGGTCTCTGCCTGCGCAGACCGGGTCTCTTCTCCTCCTAGTACGGTTCATTGCTCCTCCGCCCGCAACTCCTCCCACCAAATCACAGCAGCTCACACTGCTGTAAGACCTTGCACTTGACATCGATAAGTTGTCAATGGCTCTAGAAGCTTAACCAAGTATTTCCTCTCTCAGGTGTGAGTATATTTTAACCAGGTAAGTATCGTACAGATGCAACGGAACAGGGGAATCTTCTTGTAAATCTCAAATAATTCTATGTCAAGCAGCTAGCACACAGTCAGCAGTCAATAAAATGTAAACACTCTGTACGACTATTGTTGTTATTCATTACCCCGCCCCCCACGGTAGACAGCCTAGTCTTGCTAGAATAAAAGGAATAGTGGGAGGAGAGCAAGAGAGAATGGGGCCAGATAATGGAAATAGAGAAGGCAGAGAGGAGTCTGGGTTGGCATTCTGGGTGATGTGGAGGTACTAACAGCTTTTGAGCAAATAAGTAATATCCTGAGAGATAAGTTTAAGGCTACCTAGTGTGGCTGTGCTGTGTAGGACAAAGGAAGGGTTGGACAGTGGTATTGGAAGGACTACTTAGGAAGCTACGGAACTAATCTGGATGGCAGATGGTGAAGAGTTAGCCCAGGATTCTGGGGCTTGTCAATCAAGATGGGATGAAAGGATGCGCTGTGACATGGGAACACGAGCTGAGTCCTCTCGCTCTCCATGCGTTTTCATTCCATCACAGCTGTTTCCATATGACTCTTAAACAATGCCTGGGAGACTGTAAAAATGGCCACAACTCCTTCCCTCTCTGTCGCCATGCTCCTTGCAACGTAATTCTGAAGCTCCTCTCACCAAGAGGTAGACTCTGTAACCTCCTGAATCTAGGCTAGGCATACAGTTTGCTTCAGCCAACAGAATGCAAGGCAAGCAAGGCTGTGACACGACAGTTCTGTTCTCTCAGTACCCTGCCCAGCCCCTATGTGAATAACTGAATAAGCCCAGGGTAGCCTGCAGGAAGGTGAGACACACGTCTCAGTCATCGTCATCCCTCTGGCCAAGAGGCAGGTGACTTCCAGAAACAAGGCTGGCCTGGCCCTGGAGCTCAGTGCAGACACATGAAATGGTCCCACCTGATCTAGAATCACAGGGCTGAGCTCAGCCCACATCAGCAACCCACAGAACTGCGGGATGAAAAAACGACTGTTTCTTTTGAGTCAGTAAATTTTAGCTCAAATTTCTGGCTGTCAATTTGGGAATGGTTTGTTATGCAGCAACAGCTCTCTGCTACACACTGCAAATGCAGTATCGCCACGGTATCAGGGAGTGATGTCACACAAATGCCTCAGAAGCTTTTTCAGCTAAAAAGTATATTACTTTCCTAGCTCTAAAAGCCGTTTTCTACCTCTGCAGAGCTATTATCTACAACAATCACATTCAGGTTCAAGGAGGGAAGAAAAAAATAGAACAATAAGAAAGCTAATATATCATAGCTGTGAGCCAACTTTCATTACAACACACTGAAAGGGATGGCCTGTGCACCTTGGCTGAATGACACTTTGTTGTTGCGGACTGCTTGAAACAAGCAGACCATCAACGGGGCTTGGAATAGTTTCAGTACAAAAAAAATTCCACTAAACCATTTTATTTTAATAGTATTTGGCATAGGATTATAGATCTGTTCCCTGACCATGTTCTTAGCAAAAGAACATGGATTGATCTTTTATTTTTTTAAGGCATGGAAACGTTTTAAATCATTTCGGAGAGAAAAAAAAGTATGAGTAAACAGACATCTAACCATACTACCAGTAGGGATGCATCTAACTTAGAAGTGTGAGTATCATTTCAAAAATAATGTCAAAGAGTCACTTTGTTTTAAAAGTGAAAGAGAACTTACCAGTAAGACTTTGTGTGGCTGTTTTCAGGTTTCCAGGGGGCGAATGAATCTGAAATAGAATCGAACAAAACATTTCATAAGTAAATCGCATTTGGAAAGAGTGTGCTTTTGAACCCAAATGACTGACATAATGTTAAGTGTTATTCTTTTAGTTAAAGATTAGCAAAGCTTTTTCTGGCTCTTGATGGAATAGGGAGAGTTTTTCGCCTACATATTTCAACTTCCTGAATAGAGAGCATTCTCTCATCTACTTCAGGGAGTGCTGAAAGGCTGAGCCCAGTATAACTATAAATGGTAGTGTTTTCATCCAAACCCCTCCAAGTCAGCGGAAGCCTCCCCAGTCGTTGTTCTGGCCTTGGCCCCTCAACCCCCTTCTGCTAGGACTGTGGCATGGCTCCCTTTATGGAACCAGTGAAAAAACGGCTGGCCCAGGGTCCAGTATAACTTGAATGGCAATCGGAGGTGTGTACAAGGCTCCCCTATAGTGGCCACCCACCGCAACCACAAATTTTTGTTTTATTGATAATGGTGAGCCCAAGGCAGTGCTGTTCAACAGAAATATAACACAAGCCACATATCTATCTATCTATTTTCTAGTAGCCACGTGAAACAAGCAAAAGAAACAGACAAGATTAATTTCAATAATACGTTGAATACAACCTAATTTATTCTAAATATTATTACTTCATCATAACCAATATAAAAATTATTAATGAGACATTTCACTTTTTTTCCATGCTAAACCTTTAAGACCCAGTAGATCTCAGCTCAGGCTCATCACACGTCAAGCTGTCAGTGGTCGCAGTGGCCAGTGACTACGAACCACACTGGACCGTACAGGCCTACAGACTCTATTCTGGGCCGTCACTTTGGCAAGGTTCCAAAGTGAGCCAATTGCATATGGACATTTTATTCATCTATTTTCCTGCTCCTAGTAATCATTACTCCATTCATGATATCATTTTAGTATAAATAACAATGAACTAATAGCAAATACTTATATAGCACTTAACTGCCTGCCAGGAACTATCCTTGGCATGTTCCTATGTTACCTCAATTAATCCTCACAATAACGTCATGACATAAGCGTATGATATCATTCCCATTTTGTAATGAGGAAATCGAGGCACAGAGAGGTTAAGTCACTTGCTATATATGTCAGACAGTGACAGCGCTGGGGTTCTAATCCGCACAGTCTGCCCCCTTGAGCCCAAGTCCTCAGCCACTATACTCTCAATTAAATTTGAATGGTGCAAGATAAGATAATTACTTCCAGTTTTAATTACAACCTCCAAGTGATCCAGGGTTGCTCCCATGCAGATGGAAGAGTGGATGTGCTAGCAAGTTAACTTAAAAAAAAATTGGGCGTAAGAACACAAAAACCACAAGCAGGCCTGGGGTCAAAAGATGGCACTGGGTGCCTGTTTGGATGACCAAGCTGCGGGGCAGGAGGAGGTAAATGTGGGGTCTCTGGAAAATCATGAATTCAAGAGTTTTCTCTGAGAAGGATCAGTCACTTTCATCTGATTCTCCAAGGGGTCTGGGAGATAGCCACCTCTCTATCTATCTTAGCAGGGGTAAGGAGTAGTAGTAAGAGGAAGAATCAGGTAGAGAGGAATCAAGAAAACACACCTTTTCCACTTTATTAATCTGTGCTCCACAAAGAACTCAAGTCTAGGGAAAAAAAATCAGACCCACACTTGCAAACCCCCCATTCGAATCCTAGGGAAGGAGGCGGGTCAGTGACACAATCCACAGGCCCCAGGCTGAGGCAAGCAAAGGACGCTGCTGCCCAGTCTTGCATGCTGAGCCCCGAACTTACTGAAGGTCTTCAGTGCTTCCTCTCAGTTTCAGGACCAAGTCCAAGTTCCTGAAGCTCCAGTGATCTCATGCCTGCCTCCCTCCCTAGGTGCACCCCCCTAGGCATCTCGCGTCTACCCCCACAGACCTGTTTACAGGCCCCTAGCACCCCACACCGTCTCACTCCACTCTGCCTCTGCAGATTCTGTTCTCTCCATCAAACGTGTCCTTTCCCTACAATATCAGCCTATCTTCAAATCTCAGTGCAAAAGTCACCTCGTTCGGGAAGCTTTCGTGAACTTCCTTGGCTGGCTTAGGGACAATTTCTCTGCAGTAATAGTAGTATTCATTCAATTCAACCGATAATTATGTACTACGACTACTGGTAATAATAAAGGCTGGTTTTTGTGGAGCTACGTGCCAGGCACTGTTCCCAGTGCTTTGCATCCTTTTTAAATCCTCTTGGTAACCATACGGGGGAGGCTCTTTAATTACCCCACTTAACAGGTGAGCAAACTGAGGCACAGATGTTGTTAGCAGCCTAAGGTCACACAACTCCTAAATTGCAGAGCCAGACTGTGAGCCCGGACAACCTGGTTCCAGAACCTATGCTCTTAACGGCCACGTACACCTGCCTCCCATGGCCTTCTACTCTGTTACTGCAAATGGTTTCTGTGTTTCGGTTTTTCACTTACTGGTCTTTCTGCCCACTTGTTTGCAGACTCTCTGAAAGTGGAGACTATGTCTAACTCAGCTTTGTCTTTCCAGGACCTAGCAAGGTGTCCAATACAGGCACACATAGGAAAATGCTGGGATGGCACGAGAAGGATGGGGACAGGGCTATAAACCTGTGCCGGATGAAAATCCCCTGGAATAAAGGGTCTCTGAATATGTACTTCAATAGAGCAAGCTTTAACGTCATCTTCTGAACCCAGCCAGTGCCTGTTCGGTACTAGAGGAAGCAAACACAGCTCAGAGCTTGGCCAACTTGATCGTATCTCCAGCTACTATTCAGCTTCATTTAACTTTGTACATGGACCAATGGATCTAAGGAATAACAGGCCTTCTGAAAGCCTTGCTAGCTATTATAAAGGAATGCTAGAGAGACACATTCCTTTAAAAAAATGCAAAAGTCAAAAAAAGGACACAAAATCCTGTTCCCTAAGGTTTTCTTGGTTTCAAATAACTCAACATGAGCATATTTCAAATACTTTTTTTAAACAACGGTCTCATATTGAAAATCTCCTTTTGCTGCCAGTCATGACTTTGCCGTGCACTCCGCTGGAGTTCCACAACATGTTTCTTTCCATCACCATCTGAACTCCCCTTGGATGAACAGAAGGAGCGACCTTGCAGGGGGACACGCTCTTCCTTCCGTGACAGTGGGAAAGACAAAAGTTTCAAGATCTGGGACAGCCACAGAGCTCTAGGGAGAAAAAAGAGGTCTTTCTAGCGTACATCAGAGATTACATCAGGGCGGTGGACCAGCCTACCCACTCACAGCTAAATGCAATTAGCCAGAATGCAAAAGAAACCATCAATTTCCCAAGTACATGGGCGTCAGCATCATCTCAAGCTATTAGCAACTAAGTTATAAATCGTATTTTGACTCTCGCTATCTCATCTCCTTTCACACTAAACTTTAATTTAATTGTTATTGAGAGGTTTACTGAGTGCACATCTGTGTGCTGGGCAGAGTCACAGGTGCTAGAGAGGCAGCAGTGAAGGAGGTAAACAAGGTTCCGGATGGAGGGGACCTCCTGTTGTGATGGGAAACTGAAACTGAGTTTGCCCAGAAGTAAGAAAGAGAACTTCAAACGGTGATATATTCTACAAATGCCTCCATACAAGCAGGGAGTGAGGCACCTGCTTAAGTGTTTGTGATGAGATCGGGTGTGTTCAGGGTGGTGTGGCCGTGGACATTACGTGTTTAATAGTGTCTATTTGGTAGCTGTATGGATGAGTCTGGAAGAGGCAACAGTGAATGAATGAGTCAATCGTGACCAATTATGGGGCCACTCAATTGCTCAGGTGCGATACAGTAAGACTTGGTTCACCAGTGGAGATGGAGAGAAGTGGATGGACTCAGTATAGGTTCTGGAGGTAAAACAACCAGGACCTGTTGCTAAGCAGATGTGGAAGATGAGGGAGAGGAAGGGGTCAAGACGACACGAAGGTTTTGGCTCAAGCAACTGGGTCAATGATGGCTTTGTTGGGGGAGAAACAGGTTGAGAGAGGAAAGAAAATAAAGAATTCTGATTTGACCTTGTAAACGTTGAGACATCCAAGAAATATGTCAATATTGAAATGCATTGAACCGTGCTGTCCAGTTCAGTGACCACTAGCACACATGAGCATTTACCATATTTTTTGGACTGTAAGACGCATCCCCACCCCCCAAATTTGGGAGGAATAATGGTTGTTAATGCTGCTGTTGAGTTCTGTTTACATTTATATTGGTGAAATATTATGTTATTTATGTTACTAAGTATTTTACCACATTTTTTGCTTCAAAATTTTGTTTCCTATTTTCCTCCTCTAAAACCTAGGTGCATCGTATGGTCCAAAAATACGGTACATTAAATACAATTAAAAACTCATTTCCCCTGTTGCACAAGCCACATTTCAAGAGATCAAGCATACACAGAAAGGGCTACTTTGTTGAATAGCATGGGGATAGAATATTTCCATCACCATAAAAAAGTCTATTGGGCAGGACTTGTCTAGAACATAAATAACTTGCTAGACTCCTTTCGCTACTATAAAGTTTATTACAATTATAAAATACAAAACTATAGCAGTCTCCCCTCATTTGCAGGGAAACATTCCAAGACTTCCAGTGGATGCTTGAAACTGTGTCTAGTACTGAACCCTACACAAACTGTGTTTTTCCTATACGCACATATACATATGATAAAGTTTAATTTATCAATTTGGCACAGTAAGAAATTAACAACAATAATACAATAGAACAGTTATAATACATTGTGATAAAAGTTGTGTGGATGTTGGCCCCTCTCTCTCAAATAGCTTATTGTACTCAGCCTCCTTCTTGTGATGTGAGATGAAGTATCTATGCGGTGAGGTGAGGTGAGGTGAGGTGAGGTGAGGTGAGGTGAGGTGAGGTGAGGTGAGGTGTGGGAGACATTATTAAGTAAAGTAAGAGTTACTTGAAGCAGTGCAACATTGAGACCATTGATCTGGTAACAGGGGGCTACCAAGTGGCCAGTGGGAGGGGAGTGTGCAACACAGACATGCTGGACAAAGGGAGGATTCATGGCCCCAGTGGGACGGCGCAGGGCAGTGCAAGATTGTACCACGCTGTTCAGAATGGAGCGCAATTTAAAACTCATGAATTGTTTACTTCTGGAATTCTCCGTTTAATATCTTCTGACTGAAGCTGACTGCAGGTAACAAAGTGTAGAGAGTAAAACCGTGGATAAGGGGCTACTGTGTAGCCCTGGGCGATCTTCAGCTCTGAATGGTAACTGGATTCCAATCTGTCTGAATGTTCTGGTTTCCAGCCACATTTTAATCCTCTAGAAAATAACGCAACATAGCCACTGTAGGAGAGTGGAGTGAAGGCTAGATTTAAGGCCTGGCTTCCAGCTGTCTTCATTACCAGCGACTTCCAGTGAATCACTTAACTAAGATGTGCCTCAATTTCCCCAACTACAAAACAGGAAGGGACCCTGAATGGACGATATTGACAAGGATGTTGGAGATGTTTCCAGCTCTGGAGATATCTCCGCTGTTCTCTGGTCAGGTCTATTGTGTTTTCACTTGCAAATTCTGACATGATGTTATCTCAAATGGCAAATGAGATATAAAAGGGCCTTTGAAACATACAAAAGACCCTATTGTAGGCATAAAGGGTACATGTTCTGTGAAGGTGAGGCGAAATTGAAAGAAATATACCCTGTGCCTTGAGTCCTTCATGGAAACTTGTCTGTTCGTAGATGTTGGCAGGGTCACTGACTTTATAAAGTCATGCTACATGTATGTGCTCAAGAATTCCAAGTCAAGTCTTGAGCCCCAAAGGTAAAAGACAGTGGGAACCCAAATGGTGACACTCTCCCCAACAGGGCAAGGGCTTTTGTCCCAGGGAAGGACACACCCTGAGTGGGCGAAACTGGCCTACTTCAACCAAACGGTGCCGCCCCCTTATCTCTGCCTGGAGATCGGCTCCTGTCCGGAAGAGCTGGTCCGGGCTGTTCGCAGGGAGAAGCTCTTCCGCCTGGCCACTGTCCTCACTCCTCCAAGCACTTCCAGAGACTTAAACTTTTGTTTTTAACTGAGGAGCTGGTGGAATATGCCCTCAACTAATTTGTAGAGAGGTTTGGGGTGGGGGCAGGAATGGGGAGGGGGGGGAGGTAAACCTGATGATGTCAAAGCCAGTGTGAAATTTTTAAAAAATGCACATGTATTTCTATTTTTGCCAACATTTAAGAGAAAACACAAGAAGAGTAAACAATAAATTAAAGTATTACATATAACATATTTTTTTCTATTGAAAGGGCAACGGCAGTTTTTTGTTTGTTTTGCAATGACAGCTTTCAATGGAGCTTCTCTGGACCCGACCCACGTTCCCACCATGCCCAGGTTACTATCCGTTTTTGTCTGTCACCCCCCCGCTGACATGTGTTTTCACATGACTGTGGCCACAGTTCACACGCTGTCAGGAGTAAACTCAGTGAAGGTGCCGGAGCAGACAGATCGGGGTTTGAATGCTGGCTCCTCAGTTAACCAGCTGCAAGGTTTTGGACAATGGGCTTTTCAGCCTCGATTTCTAAAGTGTCAAACACCTTTTGCACAAGGGAAAAAATGGACACAGTGCCACTAGGGAAACCTCCACAGATGATGGCTACTACTTTTTTCTTCCATTTTACTTCACATTTTAATTTTTTTTGTGCTTTTACACACATTCATAATGACTAACAGAAGGACCTGAGCTAGTCCTTCATGCTGAACAATCTTAATTCACCAAATGATGATGCTGAATATTTAAGTGACGGCCAATTTTTATTATTATAAGGTTTGTATCTGCATGCTTTAGCATTTTTGATTCCTTTAACTTATTTCCCCAGCATCCCTAAATTCCTACAGGAGAATTAGTTCCTTTGCTTTTAAAGGGTCTTTTATTAACAAACTATAATACCATTAAAAATAGTGGAGAATTTCTGAAACCTTGACATTTTATCCACGAAATGGTATCTCTAATGCTGTTTTAGTTTGTACTTCTAAGATAATTAGTGAGGAGAGACATTTTTTCCTGCTTATTAATGATTTGTCACCTTGAAAAATAAGTTTATATTTTTTGCTTATTTAAATAGATCTTGATAATTTTTTGAATTTGAATGAGTTCTTCATAGTACATGACAACCAAGAGTTAATACATACACTTGCTACAAAAATATTTCAGATTTTTATAATTTTAAGATAAGAGTCTTTTCATTTACACAACATTTTAATAAACAATAAGCAACAGCCATATTTTGTGTAAAATCACTAGCTAGGATATTGCTTCTTGGCAAACTTTAGGCTTTTGATTGCTTTTTAATGTCCACTTACGCCCACTTTGACTTTTACAGCGACCTTATGAGTGAGCCAGGGCGCCTGGCGATTCCCACTGCACAGCAGCAGAAGCTGCGCCCGGGACAGGCCGGATGACTTGGGCAGAGTCACTGAATCCTGAAACTGGTGAACTCTGAACTCAGTCTTCTGTCTCTGAACCAAAGGACTCCTTTTGAAAGGAAGCTTGCAAGGTAAAATAAAGAGATTTTTTGGTGCAAATTGCATTATTATCCAGAGCACTATTTCCACATCATTTTTCTATTAAAAAAAAAAAAGAAAAAGCTTTTATACAAAGCCTCAGAGAACGGTGCCTGCTGCACTGAAGGTGCTGAAGAATTGTTAGCATTATTTTAGCAAAACCACCAAAACAAGGGCTTACGTAATGGACCATCCTTGAGTAGTTTTTATAAAGCAGTTAAGATAATTTAAACAACAGACCAAAATTAAGTGTTGCTTTTTTCTTTTTTTTTTAACCTGGTACAAATACCTCTTCCTCCACCCTATGCCCTTTCTCTTTGGCTCAAGGAAACCACTCCCACTCCTTGAATTGCTACAACCTTTACTACTTTCTACATTTTGTTACAGGTACTTCAGAATATGTTTCACCTCTTCTACCGGTTGATAAGGTACCAAGGGTCCATGTCTTCTCTGTGTTTGTCTCTCCCACAGAGCCCAGCACCCTGCTCTGCACAGAAGTGGCACTCGCTCATGTTTTATGCACAGAAGGGTGAAGAATTTTATATAGCTAAGAGAAAACAGTAAAATAAAAAAATCACACTTTGGTGAAAAATCAGAGCATTAAACATAGGTTGCATTAACTGTGTGCTTTTTGTTAAACCACACCTTAAATTGGCAAGCATATGATCATGAGACAGCTCTAAAACACCCTTAGCCCAGAAGTCTACATTAGTTAAACAATACTAAGCTACATTAAACAGAAGGTCCAAAAATGTTTCCAGCCTTGGACAAATCTGTATAATTCTGTAGATATATCTGTTATGCTTCTCTTTGCGAATTCTCATAGAACTCATTCCTCAAAAATTTACTGTGTACGCATATCACTTAAGCTCAAAACTCCTGGTTCAGCATTTGGGAAAAACTCAGTTAAAAATATGGAACATCTGTTTCCTACTATCAGGAAAATTCACAGGAAACAATTAATGTTCAGTAAGGAGGAAGAAAAATAATCTGGATCAAATTATGAAACGCAGAGTCCAACATTCACAATTCAGTCCTGGACAGCCTGTGAGTTGTCAGATCTTCAGAACTGAGGTGAAGATTTCCCCTTTTACCGAAATCCATCAGAGCAGAAATATGTTTTCCATGTATTTACAAATACACATAAAACCGTATGTCCGCACCCCACAGAACATTCTCAGGCCCTACTGCTATTTACGTGGCCCGTGCGGTTTGGGCCGGTCACCGTGTGTGCTCTCCTACACGCTCAATGACTTACAGGGCAAACGAAGACCCAACTGATGCGAGTGTGATCCCTGGGTGGAGAAGATATGGTTCTTTTGAGGAAGCTCCACAGTGGCTTCTGTCTCCCAAGGAGAACAGGAAGGACAGGGGCTGCCAGGGCCACAGCAAGGCTAAAGCAAATTGTAGGCAAAGAATGTTTGTTCACTGGTGGCTCTCCCATCATCTTGCTCCTTCTAGGTCTCTCTACCTACCATGTCCTTAGCAATGTGGAAGGTACTGGGGTACAACAGAGAGCAGAACATAGACCCTCTCCTCAAGGAACCTACAATAAGTCATGCAGACAACTGACCAGGTGATTACAGCTCCCACCAGCATGTAATTTAATGGCAGTATGTGAAAAGGGCTCTGAGGACACTCGGGAGAGGTGCCTGCACCAGGCTGGGATGATCATGGAAGGCTTCCAGGGGAAAGTGGTATTGAAGCTAACGTGTGAAGAATGACCAGGGTTATCCAGAAGGGGAGATGAGGGAGGTGTAAGCAAAAAAGAAAGGACAGCTCGTGCAAATGCCCAAGAGGAAGCATGTACCTGTGCTCGCTGGCGGCTGCAAATAGCTTAGTGCCCTGCAGTCAAGGAGTTTTGGATCAGAGGGAGGCCTCATGGCCTAAGGGGCAAACCCAAAGTGGGTGCCTATAGTGAGAACCAAAGGGCCAATGGAAACAACCCAGCAGCTCTAGCATCCTCACATCAGAAAGAGTTGGCACTGATGCATCCGGAGGGAACAGCCAAGCCCCTTTTCAGGTGACAGGCCTCTGGAGGGTAAAAGACAGACTGTCCATCAGAGATGCTGCTGGTCCCCCGGTTCCAGACCAACAGCCCCCTATCCAACCCCACGGACAGGGATAGTGAGCAGACCCTACCACAACCCCTGGAGGAAGACAGAGTGACCTCCATTGTACAGTTAAGTTGCTGGTTTTGGAAGAAATAGTTATTGATATTCCTCTCTGGTCACTGACACTATTTCTGACTAGGGAAACCAGCCTGTGTTGGTGTGACTGAAGTGTTCCAGTTTTAGGGCCAAAAGTCCCACATCTCAGGACTCCCCTCGGTGCTATACAGACCAAGATGGTCGGTGAGGTGCATGAAGTGGACAATCGGGTTTACGCCCCAGGTTTTTTTTTTTATATTGGAACTGGTGCAAAGTTAAATGTGATCTAACCCTGGCAGAAGCTAGCCTGGACCTTTTGAGCTATGGGGCCCTCCAGGATATCCTGGGGGCTTTTCTGGGGACCCTGCATTATTTGCAATAACTCACAACAGATAATGTTTGCAAAGCACAAAGACTAGCTTAGCTGGGGCCTAGGGATCACCAGCTGTCACGCTGAAGGTAATCGCTTACTTAATGCTCACAGAAAACGGTAATTAGCCAAAAGACTGAATTTATTTTTTCTTGTTGTTAACTGCGAATTAACCAGATAATTCTCTTAACTTTTAATATAGAAAATCTTCCTAAAAACTTAGTCTGCCTACCCACACTGAGTAGTAAACATATTTTCATACACCTTTGTTAACAATGGATCTTCCGGGTGACTTACTCATCGCAATGGCTTATACTCTTACTGTTGAGACAGTTAAGAATATTTAGAAGACAGAGAAAAACAACACAACACATAGTTTCCAATGAAAACAGCCACAGTAAGATATTGCTTTACGGCTATATTTGACAGGCAGAGAGTGGTTGGTAAACCTTTACTGAATGAAAGTGAAAAATTGAGCCATGTTAGAACTACAGAAAAATACTGCCAGGGATTACGGGCGAGAGGATGGCAATAACCGCTTTTGCTGCAGTGCTGGCGATGCAGGAGGCCGCTGCACACAGTCCCCCCCACTGAAGGGAGCACAGCTCTTCAGGAGCACTCCTGTCCTTGCAAGGGGCGAGTGAGTACAACAGCCTCCCAGGAAGACTCAGAGGGCCCTCGAGGTGGTAAAAGAGCCAAGGGCCCACCAATAAATCCTGCTTCAAAGGCACCCCACCCCCTACTCTCCCTCCCTGCCCGGAAGCTCAGCTAACCTCGCCAGGCTCCATACTGCTGATGTTTATTAGCCCCAGGGAACTTAAAACAAACAAACAAACAAAAAAACAACAAAAAACAAAGGCGTAAAATTTAGCAGCATTTATTACTGGTAACGTATATCAGAACTGCGTGTCCCTCTAAAAATTTCAGTGGGTAACTGAGATTCTGCTGTGTGCTCAGCTCTCTAATTGTGTCACCCCTTTTGATGACACCCTTTCTGTTAGACACTGAGAGGAAGTCATCGCAGAAATATTCAGGTTATGTCCGCTGCACAGTCAGGCAGCACATATATAAGGGGGGCGGATGCAGCAAAGGGCCTGGGTCAGAAAAACAAGACACGGTCAGTTTTGTTTTGACGTGGTCAGACCCTTGGTATGGAGGAGTGTACTTCTCTGCACCTTGGACTTGGAAGGAGAAGGAGAAGGAAAAGGAAAGGAGACATGCTCCTCAGGTGAGTAGCTCCCCCCAAACCCCAGACTCCAGTTTCACAGACTGGTAGGGCTGGTGTGCCATGAAATCTCTCCCCTGGTGTGGAGCCTTGGCTCCACGGACTGGTTCAGTCTTAAATTATGGCAACCGAAACATGGCCGGGCCTAGGGAGTGTTTTTGTCATTGAAAACCAATCAAAGGAGTAGACAGGATATAGAGATTCTAAGGACCTGGTCCTCTTTGCCTATATCATAAAAGATGAACAGCTTATAAAAACCAACAAACCCACTGTGTTTGGCATAATCCACTCAAAGCCACATAATTCAACAGGAAGAAGACGTCCTGTACAACCTCCCTGTTCTTACACCTCCTACTTTCTTCCTGGGCAAAGTCACCTTTGCTGCCTCAATTGTACCATTAGTTTTCTAGACACTCTTATGGACCTTCCCGTTGTACATGTATTCTGAACAACACAGACAATCTGCTTGCCCTTTGGGGAAGTACAGGAGCATATACACGCTGTGCCAAAAAACCCCAAAACACCACCCAGAGCCAAGAAAAAACTCTGTCGGTCACCATATTGCACGGAGGAATCACAGGAAGGCGGGTTAAAGGCAGCACAGTGCATTCGGCAAGGTTCTAACCGTGGAGCTAGCCATTTGCACGCTCAGCCCCCTTCCTCCGGCCCTCCTGTTTCTCATTTGTTTACATACCTGCAAGGACAACTTGATTATAAGGTCCTTCGACTGCATACACTCTGCCTTATACTTCTATGTATGTTTTCCTGACGACAAGAATGAGCTCCTTAGATAACACACCTTAGGTTTCCAATAAATGGGGGGAAAAGAAAAAGCTGTGGATGTACACGTTTGTACCTAATTCTCTATACCTGAAGTGCCCACAGTGGCCGAGTGGAAAAGTTAATGGAACTAATTCATACATTAGGTTCCTGTTTACCTTCTATGGCCAAAGCTAACTTTTGCTCCTGTGAACATGTCCGCCCGCATTCGATAAACAGCTGTGGGTACGGATGATATGGGGCAGTGTGTCTTAACCTTTTAATACCCACGCTCATCTTTCGTAACTGTAAAAACCTTCTCTTCCCCAGCTAGATTCTGATGTGCCCTTCCTTGGCTGTTTTGGGAAACTACTTGAACTTCTCACAGATACCCTAGGCCTGCACACTTCGCAGTCTCACGCCCTGCAGGTCTCTGCGACAACAGCCACTTCCTCAGGAGGCCCTCCTCTCTCTACCCTTACCCTGTTTTGTTTTCTCCATGGTACTTAATGTTCTATTTTCTACCTCCTCCACCAGAATGTAAACTCCACAAGAAAAGGGGGTAGTGTGTACAGTGCTGTACCCCCAGGGCCAGAGGTGCCACCTGACACAGACTACGCATTCAATGAAAAATTTTTCCTGTTACCGAATCAATGAATGTTCTCAACCAGCTGGAAATATTCTGGTGAACTTCATTTCTGGATGTTTATATTATGAAGTAAATACTTCCCATCTTCCCAACTGTATTGTAAGATAATATATGATTTTCAGGTGACATGTGCCCCCTCCCCAGATTCTGATATGTCTGTCCTGTCCGAAACACCCCACTGGGGAGTGAGCCAGGGGGTGCCCCACCCCATGGGGGATGAGTGATGTGGCAGTGTATACAAATTTATGGCTATACCCTCAGTTTTTACTAAGCATCTGACATGCTTTGCAATCTTTTATGTCCTGCCTTAAAGAAAAAGAGCTCAGAGAATTCAATAAAGAGAATGTCTGCCTTATTCATGGCAGAGTCAGTGTTTCTTTCGGTTAATTCTGCATATGGCTGGCTCTGATTCTAATGCCAAGTGGTTTGCTACACAACTTTTGTTGTATGCTTCCAGGCTGCTTGGGCCCAGCAGCCGTGGAAAATATTGTGAAATATTAAGAAAACCCATTAGGGGAGACAGAAGGAAGAAGGAGGCACAGATCCCTCCTGCCAGGCATCTCCAATGCATTTGGGTTTTCTGGTTGCTTCTTCAATACGGGTGCTTCTCGGAAGCACAGCGTTTTCCTTCCTTCATGAATGCGCCCCATTTATCACGATGCACCAAGCGGTCAGTGTTAGCCGCATCCTCCCTGTCCTCTGGCCTTCTCCCAGCATGGCAATGAATGCCGCCCCGCACAGCCCAGTATCTCCTCCTGCGAATTCCACCTTTCCCTCCCTCACTTGGCCTCTTAGCAAACCTCAGCTTCAGAGAGTTCAGTCAACGGGCATTTTTGTCCACTGTGTCTTTTCTCCTTTTCTTAAAGCACTACCTTTCTGGAGCTTTTATATGAGAGACTTTGAAACTCTCGTATACAAACTAGGACATTATTAATCTCCAGCCACTGGAGGATATGATCAAATGCTAACATTAAAAATAACATAAATAGAAAACATTAATCAGTATCAGTTCTGCTCTTTTACCTTCTCACTAAGTAAAGTGCAATAATCGTAGGCAAGTCTTGGTGAACTTGTCCTTACATATGTAAGTACTTCTTTCAAGCTTAAAAGTCTTGATCTTTATTACATGGAATTCCACTCATTTAATTGGTTAGGAATGGAAGTTGTTAGGTGGCTTCTCCAAAGGAAGAAAATGGCGGGTACTGATTATTAAGCATTTTGCCATCCAAGTCAAAACGTTCCACAAAACACTTTGATTTTTTTTTAAACCACAAATGTGGATTCCTAGAATGTGTGTGTGTGCAATTTAACTCTGAACTTCATTCCACTGTAGCCTTTGCATCCTGCTTAGGCTGTGCAAGGGCTTCCTTTCTCCCTCTGTTCTCTGGACAGCAAACACGGGCAGAGCCAAACAAACCGCACACTGGTGACAAGCTGACCCACCCTCGGATTCCTACACTCCTCTGCAAAGCTTCGCTGCCAACCCTCCCTTCAGCCCCCAGCCCCACCCCTCCCCACAGCAGCCGCCTCGGATACTGTGCTCCGTATTTCTTCTCTGCACTGAGCTAGGGCAGGGTTAGGGTAGGGAGAAGGGAGAAGTATTTTGTTAACAGTCCTTTGGCCAGTTTCAGCATTGGGCTGTCAGCATCGCAGTATTTCAGAGGCCTAGCGCTAACTCCGGGAAAGATGAACTATTTTAACTCTTTAGTCCTCTTTTCTTCGGCTGCTCAAAAAGGAAGGAAAAAAACCCTCACACACACAACAAAGAGACATACAGTCACAAAAACATTCCTATCCAGCTTAAAACCAGTACGATCTTAACATCCCAACGGGGGCAGGAGGCATGGGTGGCTCACAAATCCTGAATCTCCTAGCACAGATGACAGTCTTACAAGCAAACCATAGCCACTAGAACTTCTGCCATTTTCTTTTTTTTAAGCCAGCTTACTTGGGTGAAAATGTGGCCCACACTACAAGGCCCCTCCTCCACATTTCCCTGCTCACAGAACCTCAGTTTGTTTGGGGAGAGAAGCAGTGAGCTCAGGAAAGGTGGGAGCCCTGCCCCCCGGGGGGGTGCGGGGCACATGGCCTGTTGGCCTGTCAGCCCTGTGAGACCTGAGGGGAAATTCTGTGAGGACTCTGTCTCCTCACAAAAGCCAGGAGCTGCGTGAGTTCTCAACTTCGAAACCGGTCATGAGGCACAGAACTGTGACGGCCATATGGTGACCATGAGAAAGCAAGTCTAAATCTTAAAAACTCAACACAGCAAAGAGGGTGGATCAAAAGAATAAAAAGAGCAAAGACCAGTGGCAAATGGCAGAAGCATCCACCTCTTTCAGACATTCTGAAGATGTGGAAACTAACCCTGTACTTGCTAGGGCCACAATTAGTCATGTTTTATTTTCTGTTACTTACAGTTGTGATCTACATGAAATGACAAAAGAGGTTTATGGATTCTTAATTTGGTCCCTACTAATAGAAGTGAAAGAATTTGCTTAGCAAATCTCAAGCTAATAGGGCAAATATAACTTGCATAAATCATTTATATTATGTATATGTGTGTATATATATAGTACTATACATGTAATATATTATTTTTTATGTATATTATTTAGCACAGAGGCCCTCTGTCTTCTTAATCCAGAGCGGTCTCTCCATCCATTCAGCTATCCATCCGTCCATCATCCATCCATCCATGCATCCGTCCTTTCTTTTTTTCTGCCAACAGCCAATTGCTGAGCCCCTACCTGGTGCTGGGTACTGCACTAGGCACTGAGGATGTAAACAACCCAAAGGACAGACCATACTCTGCCCCTTTTAGAAATAAGGATACTGAAGTTCAGAAGATTTAAATTTTTGTCCCTAAACCATAAGTCTACAAGTGGCAGAATTAAGAGTCAAATCCAGGACTATCTGAAGTCACAGGCCTTGCGCTTCTCACTATACATGCAGCTTCCAACCTAGCCACCACCTTGTTGGCCAAATTTAGAAATACCAAAAACTGTACTGCTCCATAATATTCTACAAATTTCAATACCCCTACTCCGCCATCTACAGTTAATCGAAAGTACCATATTTTGCTGTGCATGATGTGCTCCCGTGTATAATGCACACCAGCATCTTTGGGTGCATTATATGCAGGATTATTACACCCATTGTTGTACCTATGTTATGTAATCATTATTCCCATATATATAATGCATACCCTCACTTTTCCCTCAAAAATTTGGGCAAAAAAGTGTGCATTATACATGGCAAAATACAGCAGTTCCATTGTACTGTGTGCAGACATTCGTAGCACTCAGACTGAATGTCCACGTCTCAAGTGTGACACGGCGTGTGCAGGATGGTGGTGTCACCACGATGACTTCTGCTTCTACGCATTGCGCATCTATGGGCCGCTCTCCGCGCCATCAGCCGGGGACCTTCGCTACGTTGCTGCTCAGTGCCTGCTGCTCTCTGGCACATGATGGGTTCTCCCTACATATCTTCTAATTAAATGAAGAGAAATAAGCCAAAGAATAAGATGCCGTCTCAGGAAGCTGTGAACGCCAGTTCCTAAGACTCTTAGTTTAATGAGTTGATATCACTTCCAAGACTTCGGCAGAGAGTGCCATTCTAGAAGGCGCATAATAAGTTGCTGACTAAGCAATCTGAACACAATATTTATAGCAAGTATGTTCCTCACTATGAAAGTCTGGAAACAACTCAAATTTCAAGCATTGAATGAAAAGTTAAACCAAGAGCTCCTTACCCGTGGAGGGGATCACTTTATTGCCATCACAGGGAGAAAGATATGGAACGCGAGGACACAAGGCTGCACGAACCAAGGTGCAAAAGTAGACCAAGAAAAAGGGTGCACGCGCTGACCCCAGCAGCACAGACACATGCACGTGGAAACTGCCTGGCATCAGCATGTGAGTCTGGACTCGGACGAATAGCTTTTACTTTAAGGGTACAGTAAAAATTCAGAATTTAATAAAACCACTCCCAATTGGTTCTTAGTTCTACTCTTTTATCTCCATGGCCCTTCTTATGATTAATATTATAGAATTCTTGCAAAACACAAGTTCATAATTTAACATGTGACCAATTTTGTAAAGCACGTCTTCTAGGTGCCTCCGATGGAAATGAATGCCCTGGTGACAAAAGGCACCCATTTATACGCCAGGCTAAACATACCCATTGTTCTCAGGGCCTGAAGGCCACGTGATAATGAATGCTCTGTGCGTGTGCGTGTGTGTGAAAAGCACAACACATGACTCTTTCCAGACTGTAAATTCAGAAAACCAACTCTGTGCTTTGCACGGACAACCACTCCTTGCCGAGACTGGCATGCTCAGGACGCTTTACTGCTTGAGACTTGCATTCCTATACCCTTCCTTCGGCTAACTCTGGCTTGCTCAAGAATCCCTGAACTTAGGTACATCTCCCTCAAGTGAAAGTAACGACGATGGTACCATTTACTGAGTATCTTACTACATGCTAAACACGGTTGTTAGCACTTTCTTGTGAGCCCCATTTCAATCTCATTCTCGGCACCCCAGACACAGAGTACATGACACAGAGCAGACACTCAAAGATACATGTTCATCGGTCGAGTTAGACTTCAGTCCATTTAACTCTCACGTCCACGCTAAGAAAGAGGTATTACAATTACTAACATTTTCTAAATGGGGTGTAGAGAGTAAAGTCAATTGCTTAATAGCAAACATTTTGCTAAGGCCAACAGAAATGGACTAGTTAGCTTCCTACCTCAGCTCACCCCAAATGCCTGACTCATTCTAACTTGCAATATCTTTACTTTTATGAGTTAAAAACAAACAAAAAAGCATACTCACAAAAATAATATTTAAAATTATTTCTCTATTCATACCTAATTTATCCTGCCATTAACATAAAGGCCCTGAAAAGCAGGGACCCCCTACCCTTTCCACCTCATTGAAATTCCACTCATAAAATGTGTCGCCAAGTGCAAGACAGGAACCTGCAGAGAAAGGCAGTCCTGTGCCTGCTGAGCACTTAGACCCAGATCCACAAGCACAGTTGAGTCAGGCAGCACAAAATCATAAATCAACTACGAAAAAAACCCTCAAGCACGGATAACTCCGAAATAAAACACTCCATCCCCGAAATCTCAAGACCAACTAAGTGGCTTAGGGAAAAGGGCTCTTGCTGTGGTATTTTGGACTATTAAAATATCTCTAGTTGATTTTATTCAAATAATTCTCAGTTAAACTTTTTGGATCTGACCTAGAAAACGGGGTCGGGAATGGAAAAAAAAACAGTCCAGTTTGGGTCAACCATGGGTGCTGCCTCTGACAAGTCCTTAACATGGGTGCAGGGCGACCGCTAAGAAAACCACTGCCTCAGGGCCAAGACCTTTCCCAGGAGACCACAGGAGCCCGGCTCTCCCAGTTGGATTGTAAGGGGCCTCAGGCAATCAGGCCTCCAGTGACGCTATGGATTAGTGACACAGGATTAAGACAATGGCCTCAAAACCAGCTTCCCTGACTCCAATGCTCTCCCCTCAGATCCTTCCTATTCACCAAGCCAATCTATTCTTCCCCAAGTCTATTTCCAGGCTTCTATTCAAAAACCAATATAAAAAAATAACAACCTACAGGAGGTCCCTTTTACCTCTGCTTCAGTTTGCTCTGCACAATGAAAGCTCTCTGCTTTCAATGCCCTACACAACATGAAGCCACTTGAGCTAACCAATCTCCTCCTCACTCTACTTTGGTGACCTCCCCTCTCATCCTCTTCCTGCTCTCACACACGCCTCTCAGCCGGGCTGCAGTAACAGACAGGAATGCCCTCTGTCCACTCAAGTCCTGTCAGGTCCTGTCAACACCATCTCCTCCACCCCCACCCCGCAACTGACTTCCAATCACCTTCCTGTATGTTGAGCTCTTCTGTGGAAAAAAGGACAGACTCCCTCAGGTGACCTCAAATATTAGAGGCTTATTGTAAGGACACATAAGATAATAAGGGCCACGGAACAGGCCTCGCTGAGATCATAAAAAGCAGTTCAAGAACTGAGAGGAGCCAAAGCAGCTTCAGGGACCGGATTCTCCGGTCTGCAGTCAGCAGCGAGAGCGTGGGATCCCCCACACTGATGATGACTCAGTTTTCTTCTCTGCTTCTATTCCTCCTGCCTTACGCCTTGGGTCTTCCCCTCTGTGTCTGCTTCCTCATAGTTTCTGCTGACTCAGGGCTTGCCTCATGGGCTCTTTGTCATTGTCTTCCCAGCCACAGAGTAGAAAGTCACTTGCCAACTTTCCCAGTCCTAGGTCTCTTTCATTCACAAATTCTCATAAAGAATCCAATCTGGGCACATGATGTCTTCACACTGGGCTGAGGCTCTCACAGCAGAGCAGGCTGCTTGTCAGACTATGGCTGCGTCAGGGTCAGGGGCTCTTCAAGACCCGACCAACTGAGGCTATGGGAGGGGGCAGGGGGAGAAGAAGTCACACTTAGGGATGCGGCCACCCATTCAGGCTGCTTCCCTCAGCAGGAACTGCACCTTTTAGAAGGGATGTAGGCATGGCAGACACATATATCAGTCTCTCCAGTGAACTGTTCTTCCCAGCGCTAATGGACTCACAGCAAATCGCATCCCCAGGCTTGGCCGTGGATGACAGAGCACTGTACACTGTTCTATAATCGGCTCACGCCTATTTGTCCTAACTCTGCACCTAACTAGGTCATGCCAGAGAACCCAGGACCACGGTGACAGTCAGAGATAAATTTCATTGGAGGAGGGATTTAAGATTTCACTAATGTACAACAGTGACTAGAACTTTTTACACATTGTTCTAATGTAGCAGTTCTCAGACTTTTTGGTTTGGGGGCCCTGTTACAGTCTTTGAAATTGAGGCTCACAAAGGGCTTTTATTTTGCTTAATTTATTGATATATATATATATATATATACACATTTTATACACACACACACACACACACACACACACACACACACACTGTTAGAAATTAAAACAGAAATTTTAAAAATATTTATACTCTGTCCAGGTGGCTCACTTGGTTGGAGTGCCGTCCTGTACACCAAAAGGTTATGGGTTCTGGTACCGGTCACAGGACATACTTGAGTTGTGAGTTTGATCCCCAGTTCAGGTGTGTACAGGAGGTAACCAATCAATGTTTCTCTCTCAAATTGATGTATCTCTCTCTCTTTCCCTCTTCCCCACTTCCTCTCTCTAAAAAGCAATTTTAAAAATCTGCTAGCGCATTAAAAAATATAACAATGATAAACCCATTAGATCTTAGCAAAAACATTTTATGAAAAACTATGTTTTCTAAAATGAAATTTAGTGAGAACTGTTTTACATTTTTGTAAATCTCTTTAATGTTGAGTCTCTGCAAATCTCTTTAACAGAGGACAGCTGGATTCTCATTCCGCTTCTAAGTCCTATCTGTTATGATACATTGTTTTGGTTGCAGTACCGAAGAAAGTCTGGCCTCACATGGATATAGAGGGAAAACCTTTCCAGATAACTACAAACACTCTTCTGTTACACTACACCAAAACTTAAGGGATAGTTTTTTAAAGGATAGCTGAAACACTTTCAATGGATTTTTCAGACTGTGCTCTGACATTAAAATGGATTACTCTATCTTGCATTTGAATAGACCTTTTAACCACACAGGTTTGTAACATTGCCCATTGGTCATTGAGAAATATTGGTAAGCTGAATTATGCAGGTTTTCCAAATATTGTTGATACAGTTCATCATACAGTATCAAAAAAAGCACACTCAATCACTACTGATCTCATCAGGAACGCCTTTAAGTATGTGCAAATTCTCAAGCTTATGGTGGCAGACACAAGTTTTTCAAAATTCTAATTTTTGCTTGAAAGCTAGAATTTTACTATTGGCAACAAATACTGACAGGTATTGTTCTTCAAGTGATAGCCTAGCTTTGTTCTTTTTTCAGTAAACATCACCAAATATCCAAGTCTGAATAGTCATAGTTTGTCTGTGAGACATTCTTGCAAGTAAAAGTGGTGCAGGTGAAAAGCAACTAGTTTGCAACTCAAATAAATTGCACAAGTGTTTTTCCTTGAGATAATCATCACGCTAAAATGATTAGCAGTAGAGCTTAACACTCCCTTTTCTTTTTAATACAGAATATTAAAAAGATGTGTGTTCAAGGGTTGAGACTTAACAAAGTTAATAATTTTTGCTGCTTCAAGGACATTCTTAAGTAAAAATGGCACTTCATTTGGTTTTTCTACTGTGAGTGTGTGTTGGTGAGGAGTGTGGGCACGGTGCAGCACGGCCTTGATTAATGATTAGGCACCAGGAATAGTCAAACAGTATCTCAATATTATAGAAAAAAATTTGACCTCGTGGATTCTCTGAAAAGGATTTGAGACCCTCAGGATTTATGGACCATACCATAAAAAACACTGTTCTAAAAAGTGTTTAACAAATATTCTTGAATCCCTCAGTGAACGAATAAAACTTCATAGTGAACCAGGGAGGTTCTGGATAAGATACATTTTCAGGTGGGCCATTAAGAGCACATAGGATGTTGAAGGCAGAGAAGGCTGGGAGGAGCACAAGAAAAGGGAAAGAGGTGGAAATGCAGAGGGAACTTGCCTGGAGCAGAAGCATAAGGAAATACAACTTCAGGCGACCAGCCCCTAAGACACAGCAAAGGACCACCACACCCATCATCTCCGTCAGTTCTCTAAAACAGCCCAGTGATACGGGGATTATCGTCATCCCTCTGGTACAGAGAAGGCAACTGCAGACAGTCTGGAAGCCCTTTGAAGGCAGAAGCCCTGTCTGTTTTCTTCACTAACGAATGTGTTCGAAGCCCTCACCCAGTGACCAGCACATTAAAGGCACACAATAAAGATTCACTGAATAAACAAACAAATAAGGTTCAGAGAAATTAATCATCTGCTCAAGGTCACACAGCTAGGAAGTGGTGGTCCCAGGCCCGAACTCGGGTCTCTTGGCACCGAATCCCACGTTGCCCCTACCATACCCTGATGTTTTCAAAGTTACAGAAACCAGGGCCCTGCTGTGCTTGGATGTCAGTACGAGTGGTTTACAAGCTGAGGTGTCTGTGGTAAGGGAGTTACATGATCACATTTGTGCTGCAGAGGGTCAAACCCAGCAGGATCTGGGAAGGCTTGGGGTGAACAGGAATGAGAAGAGGAGAGACCAATCTGGATTCTTCCAGCGGTCCAGGTGAACAGCATGACTTGGGTGGTAGGTGGGATGTCAGCCATGCCTTACAGATGTCCCCCACTTCTGACATTTAACTGTGTGAATTTGGCCAAGTTACCCTTCTTCTTTGATCCTTAATTTCCTCATCTGCAGAATGTTTAAATGAAAAAAAAAATGCACACAAAGCAACAGCACAGCTCTTGGCTCAATAAATATTAGCTGCAAAATAGAAGGAAAGGTGGGGGGGGGGAGGGAAAGGGGGAAGGAAGGGAAGAGAGAAAAGGGGAAGGAGAGGGAAAAATTTGTTGAATGCCTGAATGAACCTGGGCAGTGCCAGAGAGCTAATCTGTAAGCTGTTCTTGTGGTTTCTTAATTAGAAAATAAGAAGAAAAACCCATCAGATCATTCTAAGTTTTCAAGCCTGAGTGACCAGAAGAAGGAGCTAATACACAGGTGCCCACAGGGCACCCAAACAGAGGTGCCCGGAAGGCAAGGACGGTGGATGCCAAAGAGTCAGACTTCCAACAAAGATCTGGAGGTCCTTTGCAGGGAATGGACAGTCAGGGAAGGGCACAAAGTTAAGGGTCAATTAATGTCCATGGGACATGTGGCATTGTAAAGGAGAGTAAATGGAAAAAAGAGGAAAACGGGATCAGAGACACTAAAAGGAAGCACCTGTTTCAAAGCATTTACGGGCTCCAACACCCTGTCTGCAAGGCACATTTAGGCTCCGTCTGCTCAGTCTCCAGCCAGCCACTCCTGCTGCTCTGCCAAACCTGACATTTGATGCTTTCGCGGCACCAGACTTCCACATACCCTGCAAGGCGCTCGCTGCTGCCCTGAAGCAGGGTTTTCGAAAAGAGGCACTTGGGGCGCTTATTATTTTTAAGGTCATATATTAAGATTATGGTGAAATAAAACCAAACAATCATTAGGGATAGCAGTGTTCAAAACGGGACATCTGAAGCTCTGGTTCCCTCACTGCCCCCAAGCCATCCTGTCTGCGACCTCCCCCTGCCCTGCCTGCTGTGTCCTCCTCGCCCCACCACACTCCCCTCTCCCTGGCTCGCTTCCCAAGCTCCCCCACTGGCTTCCTTCTGCCCACCACTCATTGGTCTGTGTCCTGAGATTGGACAGCGAGGTGTGTCTCTCTCCTGAGATCTGACTTTGTCCTGGACGTCTCAGATGCTCAGTGTGGCTGAGTGGACCAGGAAAGCTGACAAGAGAAAGCATAAGAGGAACAGCAGGCCGAGGATGGGACGCCGCTGGCCAGCAGTGTGAGGAGGCCAAGGATGCGAGGTAGAGAGGAAGCTAGTGGATTTCACAAAGAGAGAACTGCTAGAGATCTAGTGCAGGCATCCTCCTTGGAAGGGGCTTGCCCTCCCCAGTGGGTGAAAACTGGTTTTGGAGGGAGGGGAGTAAAAAATTCTTAGTTATTACAATAGTTTGTGGCCCTATAATGTTCAAACTTACCCCCCCCCAAAACCATATTCCTTAATATTTAATTTATCTCAGGGAGAAATTTAAGTTGATTGAAATTCACACTGATTAATTCATACACTTATTTTATCTTTTCTTCTTATGGGGTGATAATGAAAAGAGTATGTTGAGAAGCCCTGACCTAGAAGAAGGTGATTCCGTAAAAGGGTGGGGTAAGGGCCTCCTTGTAGGGACTGAATGCAGAAAGAGACAGCGGAGCAAACAGACGTAATAACGACATTTTCTCCTTCCCTTCCTGGGTAAGCTTCCTGAGCCACAACGACATTGAGCACTTACTATACGTCAGGCCCTGCATTCAGGGCTTTTCATGTACAATTTTACTTTTGTCTTCACAACAACCTCATGAAGTCATGTTCCCTTTTACTGATGCTTAGAGAATACAGGCATCCAAGAACCCACCAGTGATCAGCGGTAAATGATGCAAGTTCAGTACTTAGCCCAAGTCGGACATATTGTAGGCATGTAATTATCGCAACTATGAGGACAGCTGGCAGGCCTGAGCACAACCGTTGGAAGATGGGAAGAAGTTTCTGCTAGGGGGTGAGTGTACCAAAAATATGTGTGTGTGTGTGTGTGTGTGTGTGTGTGTGTGTGTGTGTGTGTGTATTATTTGAATGAGACAGTAGAAAAGTGAAAATGCAACTGGGAGAGGAGACAACTGATGGAGAAGGAATCCAGGCAACAGGACATGCTGGATTCCAGGAGGAAAGGCTGGCCTTGGCGAGCTGCGGAGCAGGGGTGGAGACAGGAAGGAAGCGGAGAAAGCAGTTCAGGGATGTGGGCAGGTGACAGGGACAGGGCAGTAGCTGAAGGCTGATTGCATGCATTCCTGATGGACTCACCCAACAGGACAGCGTTATTTTCTCCAGCAACCTTCCTGAATGAGAATCAATTAATGAATATGATGTCTCCCTCCTTCCCTAAAGCCCAGACTTAGAAAAGGCAACTGGGCACCATGCCTTAGCGAAGTAACTCCCAACCTTCCCTACCATGAAGACAAGTTCTTGCCATCAAAACCAAAAGCCTTTCCAAGCACTCTGTAACTGTAGCTGTCATTTTAGTATCCCTTGTGTGAGAAGGTGCTTCATGCACATTAACTTTGTCCAGCTGAGACATTTAATGTGACTTCATAGTGTCTTTATCACAAAATTACATCTGAACAGCAGACAGCCAACAAGTGAGACACTGGGTCTGAGTCCAGCTTGCTTAACACCTGGATTTGTAAACCCCTTGCAGTAAATCCATCCCCATCCCCATCTTGGACCATGGGCTGGGGACAAATGGTGTATCAAAAAGGCAGGTGACATCCTAGATTAAGGGGGTCTGGCATTATTACCCAGATCTTGGTTCAAATTCCAGTTCTCTGATGACCAGCAATTTAATAAGTGAGTTACTGAAATGCAGCCCGCCTCAGTTTTCTCCTTGGTGAGGTATGAACACTAATACGAGGCTTTTAGCTTTAACTGAGACTGAGTTTATCACATCTAACGCCATATCCTGCACAGACTAGGTCATTAATAATACTGGGAACCGGCTAGAAATACGAGTTTGTCTCCACTCAAACACACTGATTCCCCGGGGGTGGGCCTAGCGATCTCGGTTCTGACCAGCCCTCTGAGGGATCCTGGTGCTCACTGAAATTTGAGAAACACTGCTCTAGAGTAGTGGTTTCCACCTTTTTTATCTTGTAGGCAGAGGAATCCTTTCTTCAAAAGGGATCTTATTCAGAAGGCTGATTTGTGAAGCACGTGAATCTGAAACAGCTCTGACAGTACTGGGTAGGGAGAGCTCCAACATGTCGGCTCTGGGTCCTGCCTCCTTCCCTGAAGCCATCCCAGGGGACCTCGGGGGCAGGAAACAGCGGTCTTTGGCATTGTTACAGACGCTACGATTTTTGGTGGCACCATGCAAAGAATTAAAAGACTCAACAGGACATTAAAGCTTGCAACCCTAATCACAGGGCAAACCCTGCTATAGTAAAATAGCGCTTCCCTGGGTCCTAAAGGGCACCCACAACTGAGCCCCTTTGCACGCGTGACTGACTGCACTATGGCATACACTCGGGGGCAAACTTCTGACTGCCTAGCTGTCTTCTTTGGTCCCAGCCTGATGTTACACGCCTGCAGCCCAGAGCAAGCTGTATCCCACTCACACGAGGTCAGAGGATCCATTTAACCTGTGGTAGCAAAAATACATTTTATGCCTTGATCAAAACCCGGTGGTACACTTCTGAAGAAACCACCGGCCAGTGAGCTGTGGGTGCACCAGTGGAGAAGTGCTACCTGGAAATAAGTTTGAGAACCACAAAGGCAGAGGCTGTAACCAAAGAGACTGTCCTGAGGGGCTTTTATTTGTTCGCTGAAGAACATACGGTACCACGTATTCCACATGGGACTTTCACAGGCTGACGTGGGAAAAAAAGCAAAGGAAAGACAAGCCAGTAGGAGAGCCACGGTCCTTGGGGGAGGAGGAGAAATCTGTTTTGGTTTCTCAGGTGAAACAGCAGAGTGTGAGTGATAGGTGAGGAATGCCTAGTTAAGCAAGATTATTATGAAAAACTAGCTTCCACCGATCAAATCAGTTATCTGCCATCAGTACCACAACCGCCAGCTCATGTTTCACAGAGGCTGTGTTATGATCGTCTCGACTCCAACAACGCAGATAACCATGAGGCAGTCAGTTCGCCAACTGCCGCATCTAAGAGAAAACCCACTCGTGACTTGTATCAAAACCAAAAATATTTTGAGACACCAAAGACAATTTTTTTTAAAGTTGCCACAAGGATTTCTTCTCATTGATTTTCTAGTTTGAACCTCTCTCAATATCACTGGGGAGGAGCAGGGGGAGGGTACGGGAAGGGGAGTTAGAACAGGGGGAAGGAAGGTGAGATAGAACAGATGTCAATGTCAGGTGACAGGTAAGGAAACTGAGGCACCGGCAGGCTAAGTGCCCTGCTAAAGATCATACTGCTGATCAGTGGATAGTCAGGTCCGTTGTCATAATGAGGTCTTGGAGAGAGATCTGTTCCAACACCCTCATTTTACAGAGGAGCCACCTTTTATCCAGAAAATGGGGGTGATTGGCCTAGGGTGATTCCCCTGGTTTGGCACAGGCCAGCTGCACCTGAGCAACTGGAAAAGAGAGCCTCTCACCTAGTGAGAATGAGGCAGGAGGTGAGGGCAGGCCTTTTCTCCTTCTTAATGTCTCTGAAGTTGGGCTGTCTAAAATGATAACCAGTAGCCACACGTGCCTATATAAATTTTAATTTTAATTAAAATTGAAGAAAGCAAAAAATACTTCTCAGTTAATTAGTCCCATTTCAAGTGCTCGAGAGCTGCATGTGGCTGGCGGTGACTGTACAGACCAGGCTGAACACTTCCATCACTACAGAGTTTCACGGAGCAGAGCTGTGCGACAGCAGACTTCACACGACAAGGATGTAGTCAGCTGGGACAGGCAGCTGGACCAGAACCAGGAGTCTCGGGGATGCCAGCGATTAGTTCTCTGAACTCAGGCAATCTCTGAACCTCATTCCCTCATCTGCAAAAAGCAGAAGGTGGGCTCCGTGTTCACAACGGCCTGTCTCATCCGTAACATTCCGTAGTTCCGCACCTGAAGCTCCAGCTGGCACATTCCTGACCGCACTTACACTTCTTTCCTAGGGTTTCCATGCTGGCCCCTTAACAAATTAGATCTCTAGTGTTTCCTGGAGAAATGCAGTCACTGAGTAAGAATTGAGCAGCATCTTTCTAATTACTTCAAGGGTTGATGCAAGAAATAGCCAAAAGAACAACCTCTCCAAATCCTCCCCAAGAACAACTTCTGAAGAGACGAAGGAACCTGTCCCCAATGTCCTTCACGTAGGACCTGCACGGCCAATTTGTTGGGGTTTAGGGCCAGAGAGATAGTGTATTTCTCCAGAAAGCTGGTATGTTTCCTTTCAGCACTGCATGAACCTACATTGTTCACTCTGATTTGAGAGAGGAGGGGGAGGGGTTTTGGACACGCAGAGGGTCAGATGGGGAAGCATCAGTCAACGCTAAGCCCAAGGCACCTGGAACACTGACATACCCTGTACAGAGCTCCCGGCTTCCGCGGCCGTAGCTCTGACCCACTGGAAATGTATTTTCAGCAGAGGCCACATCTCACACTTAGTTTCACACTTAGCATAGGCAGAATGATGTTTAAAATTAAATAGTTCAATGACCTTCCCTCTACACCACATTGTAGAATGATAAAACGTGGAGGATGGTGAGAATAAAACACATGAACCTCAAATCAATGAGCTGAACAGAATTATTTCTCCTGGCAGAACTCGCAAAAGGCTGGCTTAGGGGGACATTGGCATGCTCCTCCCCACCGCTTCCCCTGTCAGCCTCTCCCATTAAATTAATTAAATTCCCAGTGAGTGTCTTAGTTCACTCAGCGTCAGGCACAGTTCTATGTACATCAACTGCTGCCTCACGGTAACTCCAGGAAAAAGGCACATGATCGTCTCCATTTTCCAGGGGGTGAAACTGAGGCATCGAAAGGTTCAGTCACTTGCTCAAGGTCGCAGAGTAGCAAGTGGCAGAGCTGGGACTGGTCTCCCTCAGTCAGTCTCCTGCTCTCTGACATTACAGAGCATTGTCTCACCTTGTAAAGCATACATTTTAAAACCTCTTTAGAAAACATTACAAAACATGCAAGCAAAAAAAAAAAAAATTGCATTTGCTAAGCAAACACCTCTTCCCACCGCCAGCCCGGGGCCCTTCCTGTTTAGAAATTCTGGAGAACGCCAACCCTTCAGTTCTGTCACTTTTCCAACATTTACCCTAAACTTCCTCAACACTGTTTTCTGGTGAAATAACCAAAGTGGCTGCATTCAGAGCAACAACCAACTAAAGGAATAAAAACACTGAGCAAAACTATTCCTACCTGAGACAACTCCAGGCAAGTCACAGATAATAAAAAAGACAACTGAGCCAGGAACTGATCATTCCAGTGTTTGCAGCTGGTATGAGTCAGTTGAACAACAAATTTGCATGAGTGACTACTGGGCTCTTCAACGTGGTACATGCCAGGAAGCAGTTCCACCTTCGCTACTCACAGAAATGCTGACTCTGTAAAGCCTCAGTTTTTACTGTGCTTTTTATGTTTTATATGCTTCTGAGGACAATAAAAGAAAATTATCTTAAAGGGACTAGAACATTAAATTAACAGTCACTGAGTTTAAGTGTGTGTGCGTTCTCTTTTTTAGAATTAGAAGGCTGTGTTGTTAGTCAAGAGGTTTGCACTCTGACTCCTGGGCTGTGCAGCCTTGGGCAAGTTACTGAACCTCTCTGAGATGCAGTTTCTTCTTCAGTAAACTGAACTAATTATAATTTATGGGGTTGTAGTGCCTGGTCAAGAGCAGGCACGCAGAAAAATGGCTTCCCTCTTGCCCTCATCATCAAAGTTGTAAAAAGTGAAGTTAGTATGAAAAACAAGCTGCACTTCTGAGATTTCATTTTTCATTTTTATTCAATTATGACCATAAGAGTTCCCGAGGGACTCTCGCTTTCTGATGCTTCTGGAAAGTGTTACCATACAGAAGGCTTCTAGCTCTCAAGAGAAAATCTATGTGAAGCGGACATTCAATCCAAACACAACCTTGAAAAAAAAAAAAGTATTTGTATCCAGCAAAACAAATGCACAAATCATTTCCATGAATGTGAATTGCACAGGACACCTTCCCTCACAATTTTTCCTTTACTAAGTGTCTGATAAAAATAAAATATGCTATTGGTCATAAAACAAAATGAACACTGACCACTAAAGCCATTTCTAGTCAAACTTCAAGAGCCTACATATAGCCTTCAAAAACAGCACCTTGCTCTGAGGCTCCACAGGATGAACCTGTGATACGTACGTCACAGAATCCCAAGATTCCGTTTTCTCAAGAAAACTGTGCAGGAGATGGTATGACTTGCCTCGGAGAAAGAGTTCTTGGCCAAGGCCCTTGTGCAGTCACACAGTGTGTCCCCGGAGTTGTGCTGTTACTGTATGGACCACCGTCAAAATGGGCACAAAAGGTGACAGTTCCTTCAAGGACGCTCCCCTTTGTTTTCACCTCACCGGATAGGCCATACAAGTATATCCGACTGAGTACACATACTAAGAAGCAGAACAGCTGGGCTAGACAGCTCAAAGGTAGATCTCAGCGTGTTTTGAGGAAGGGCTCTGTGGGCTGACATTGCCAGGATTCGTGCTGGAAGGCGGGTCCCCAACCCCATAATCACAGCCAGCATCCCTAAAACTCACCTGCGGCCAAATCACAACATCCCCTCAAGTCAAAGATTTCCACTGCAGAGCCTCAGAATTAACTCAAACAGCAGGAAGGCCACCCTCCTGGCACTCCGCACCCTTGACTGGGAGCATGACACGCCTGGGAGCTTTCTGAGAGATGCCGCCCTCTGGGCCCCAGGCCAGAGGGACTGACTTCACAGGTCTGGGGTGCAGCCAAGGCTTCGCGGTTTGCAAAGTTACTCCCTGGCTGATTCTAACGTGCAGATGAGTTTCCAAACTACTACCTTGGTCCCTTCTGTTATCAAGGCTGCCTGAGCCATTAAAATTGCCTTGAAGAGTTAGTTTCCTTTTTTTGAATAAACGATTTTTAAAAAGTTAACTAATGTACAAAGTCCTAAATTTTAAACTTTTCTCAGTGGCAAAGTTTGAGGTCAAAGTCATTGGTGTGAATTCACCCCTTGGTCCTGCCTCCCTAATAAGTGATTAGAACATAGACTCTATTTCCTGGGTGTAAAGGGTACCCACCCCTTTCGAAGAGAGTGGGGAGGGAAATGCATCAAGACATTTATGGAGGGGGGAAGAAGTACAAGGAACAGCTCCACTGCCCTTTGGATATCTTTACAAGAGCTTTCCCAAGTTTCCAACCTTTCTTTACACACCACCGCCTCCTCCTCCTCCTCCTCCTCCTCCTCCTCCTCCTCGACTCACTGAGCCCTCTAGTCTTCATTACAAATTATTCACCCTTAGACAAGGTCCTCCCTCCCTGCTCCATTCTCATGAAGCCTCCTGCTTCCAGCTCAAGCCACTGCTGTCCCCACCTCCACCCCAGGTTTCCAGGTGGGCCCTCACCACCGAGGATGTGAACTACAAATACCAGTGAGGCAGCAGAGAGTGAGCTGGGTGGGGAGAGGGTGCACCACAGGGTTCCTCCAGGCCTGTTTCCTGCCCCCTCAGCCATTCTGGTGTAGGCAGGGACTGGGTGATGAGAGGTTCTGGGCCTGGCCAGCAGCCAGACAGAACCCCTGCTCACAGGGTAGATGGGACAAGGCAGCCCCAAACAGGAAAGCAAGAGGCATGCGGTTCCAATTTCACCTCTGCCATTTGCTAGCTCCATGCCCTTAGATAAGTAACAGAAACTGTGCAGAAAGAGCCTCAGTTTCTCCATCTGCAAAACAGAAGTTAATGTTTGACCAGTGTTTCAGTCCACTGAGCTGCTATTACAAAAATACCAATGACTGGGAGACTTAAACAAAAATATTTGTTTCTCACAGTCATGGAGGCCAAAAGTCCAAGATCAAGGCACCGGCAGATTCGGTGAGAGGCTGCTTCTGGGTTCATTGATGGCCGTCTTCTCACTATGTCCTCGCACGGTGAGAGGAGCAAGACCGCTCTCTGGGGTCCCTTTCACGAGGACCTTAACCCTACTCGTGAAAGCTCCACTCTCCTGACCCAACCCCTCCCCAAACCCTTCCCCTCCTGGTGCCCTTGCACTGGAGGCTAGGATTCCAACACATAAATTTGGGGGGACATAAACATTCGGTCCATAACAACCCTTGCTGAAAAGAAGCACTCAGAGTTGGATTATTTTACTACAATATAAATTCTCTAAACACTTATTGAGTCTCCTCCACACCGGACACTGCCTGTCACTGGCAACATAATGAAGAAAGAATGTCACTGGCATTCAAGGGGCGCAGTACATGCCGATGGGGAGACAGAAACCTGGCAGGCAAAACTGTACCATTCAGCGTCTGGTATGACTGGTTGAATAGCACACCACTGGGAACCAAGACCAGGGAAATTTTAACTATGCCCAGCGATGAGGGTAAAAAAGATCAAAAAGGTGCCAGCGACGGTAGCATCACCAGCGTTCACGCAGTTGCAGGCGTCAGGCACTGTTCTACACCCACTGTGCATGCGACAATTTCAGGTGAGCCTCCCAACAGCCTTGTGCAGTGGGCAGGCACCGTGATCCCCATTTTTCGGACAAGGGTTCTGAAATTTAGAGAGTACTATGGTTGGAATATGGTTTGAAAATTCACGTTGAAATCCTAAACCCGAATGTGATGGTATCAGGAGGTGGGGCCTTCAGCAGGTGATTGGGACTTAAGAGGGAATGAATGGGATTAGTGTCCTTAAACAAGAGACCACACAGAGCTCACCACTTCCCCTCACATAAGAACTCAGCGAGGAGACAGATGTTTATGAACCAGAAAGTGGGCTCTCATCAGATGCTGGACCTGTGGTGTCATGATCTTGGACTTCCCAGCCAGGAAGAGAAATAGAAATATTTCTCTAGAACTGTGAGAAATAAATTTCTGTTCTTTATAAGCCCCTTTGTCTATGGTATTGTTATAGCAACCTGAACAGAACTAAGACAGAGAAGCAGTCACTCACTCGAAGTCACATGGCTCGTGAGTGGCAGAGCTGGGCCTTGGCCTTGGCCTGAATCTCAACATCGGGATTTTCCTATTTTGATGACAGTGCATCTACTTTACCTGTGAAACCATTCTGACCTCCCCACGCCTTTGCCCCAGCCGAGCGAAGCCAGGTACACCCTCCTTTCTACTTCCACACTTTGCTACTCACGTTGCTGTTTAACACTTTTATCCTAGTGTCATTATGTGTCTGTGTGTCCGTCACCCCCATGAGCTTGGTGGCCCTTAAGGGCAGGAATGGAATGCAGCCAGTACCTAGGACACAGGTGATATTTAATACATGTTTTCTTAACAAATGAAAGAGAGAATAAAATTATGCCGGGTTTCAAAAGACAGGTAGGAATTCACTGGGGAGTTTGAGTGAAACTTTCCCAAAAGTAGAGGAAGTGCCTTAGTCAGCCTATGTCCCCACAGTCTGGCATTTATTAATAAATGAGTAATAAACTCTAGGTAGAGGAAACAGTGAGAAAAAACCCAGAGAGATTCAAGGGTACGCAGTGAGTATGGGTAACTTGGCCAGTGTGAATCAACAGAAAGGGTGTGTGGGAACACAGAAGTGCTTCTCAAACTATCTGCGGTGAAAGATTAGTTTTTTTGGTTTTATTTCCAATTCATCATGGACCAATACTTTTGTAAAATGCAATAAGAGCAAACTGTTAGAAAAATGAAACATAGAATGCAAGTCCAGTTTTTTATTAGATTCAAGAGATGTAAAATGACTGTTAAATTGCCATGAAAACCTCTAAATATGTACTCTCCACGTGGGCACACTCACCTAGCTGCAGATCATTAACTGTTCTGTCTGCAGACCCTGCACATGTTTTGAGCGGCCTCGGGAGGGGAAGGGGGGAGGGGTGACGTGGAGAGTAGTAAGAAAGATGAGCTCCCGCTGTGCTGTCAAGGATAATAACGTTTATTGAGGGCTTTCCGTGTGCCACGCACTGTCCGAAGAGCTCCACGCACATCAACTCACTCCAATTCCATGGCCTATCTGTGAGTTAGGTGTTATCATCACTCCCACTTTACAGATGGGGAAACTGAGACACAGCAACTAAATAATTCTTTCAAGATTCCAGAGTTTATAAGAAGCTCAGGGAGGCCTTGGACCTGATCAGTGTGAAACCCATCAGTGCCATGCCTTTGGGGAGCTGTGAGACAGGAAGTGACATATTCATGTCTGTGTTTTAGAAAAACCACCCTGGTGGTGGTGTGGAGGGCAAAGGTTAGCTAGGGAGCCATGGCCACAATCCAGGTAAGAGGCAGTGAGGGTAAAGAGCAGGCACGGGGGCTAGTTAGCAAGCAGAGTGCAAGCACTGGTAGGGAGTGAGAGGTGTCTGAGCTGGAGGGAGGTGAAGGGCAGGGAGGGGTTCCAGGTACTCAGGGGTTCAGAACCCTGAACCTGGTACCCTGGCTTCCTGGGTGGATGTAGATGTTTTACAAAGACTTTTTCAGAGAAGGGAAGAAGAAAAGCACATTTTGATGAGAAGATAATGAGATGGTTTCCAACAATTCTACCTGAATTTGAAGAGCCTAAGACAGACAATCTGCAGTTATGTCTCGAGAAAACTCTAGAAACTGATCTTAGGATAGTTTATCAAATTCTGGTAATTACTATTTTTATCCGGTTCTGCTAAACCACTCTCCTCCTTTTTTCCTTTCTCCTTTGTCCAGGTAATACTTAAAATGGTTTAAAAAGAAGGCATTCCCTGCTTTCTTCGAAAATTCCCTTTGAAAATCACACGCAGTGTACGAAAGGGTCTGGTCGCCCATCCAACCTCTCACTGAGGAGGAAAAGGGGAGTGTTTCCACACCACCAAGCAACTCCTGACACCAACAGGGTGCCCGAAAATTGAACTCAATTCAAACATCACTTACCTCGAGATATCACCGGATTCTACAGGTTAAGGGCCCAATCCTATGAGACTACCCCCCACCCCCATGTGCAGATGCCGTCACAAACCCAGGTCATCGCCTGTGCTTCTCACACACCAGCTACACATCAGAGGTTCCCATGACCCCCCTCCTTGTATTTGATTAATTTGCTAGAGTGGCTCACAGGACTCAGAAAACCCAGTTACTCACTAGATCACTGATTTATTACGAAAGATATTAAAGGATACAGATGAACACCTAGATGGAAACATGCACAGAGGTACGGGGAAAGGGCCCTGAGCTTCCGGGCCTTCTCCAGGCCACCACGCTCCCCGCATCTCCACCTGTTCACCAACCCAGAAGCCTTCCAGACCTTGTCCTTTTGGGTTTTTATGGAGGTTTTATTACATAGGCCTGATGAATGAAATCATCAGCCATTGGGGACTGCTTCAAACTCCAGCCACTCTTCCCTTCCAGGAAGTCGGAGGAGAGGGATGGGGAAAGTTCCAATCACACGGCTGCTTTTCCTGGCAAACAGCCCCTATCCTTCAGTGTGGTCCAAAAGTCAACCCACTAACAGAAAAAACATACCTTTATCTCCTTACTTGAGAAATTCTAAGATTTTTAGGAGCTCTGTGCCAGAAAAGGGAGGAAGATCATGGGTGTGTGTACGTGTGTGTGTGTATAGATCTTATTAAAAATCAAAATATCACAACATTGTTCATAGCCATATCACCATAGAGTGGATAACTGATAAGTACTTTTTGGGGGGAATATCATTTTGTGCTTATTAAAAAATAAAAAAAAAAGATGATGAGACAGGTCCTTAGTATTTGATGAGCTAAACAGTTACTAGCAAAGAGCTATCTGTCTACAAGAGAGACACCTCACAGGGCAACGTCTTCCCTGTATTTCTTCTCCTTCCAGGAGGCTACCCCTCCAGGCTGCACACCTGGTGGACACCTCTTCCTCTTGCACTTTTCACACGGTATCACCTGGGACTGAGGGACAGGTCACACAGCACCATGAAGACCGCTCACTGAAGAATCAGACAGACCTGGATTGAAAGCAAGATGCCACCACCACTTACTCCCGAGCTGTGAAACAGTACACAGCCGCTCTGAACCTGCTGCCTCACCTGTAAATGCAGCCAGTACGGCCTACACAGAGGGCTGCTGCAAGGTAAGAGAAAGCGTCCATACGGCTCCTAGCACAGGGTGTGCAGTTGTAGCTCAAGGAGCTGCTATTGTCATCGCTGTCATCAAATCAACTGCTGGTACACTATTTTCTCTCAGTGTTTGCCACACACATTTAACTGTGAGGATAACCAACTAAAATGAAAGATGATGGGTATTCTGTGAGCACTATGGTATTAATTACAATATAATAGTTAACACCTGACCATTTACTATTAACATGCTGGATGCTTTATATACATTACTAGCTCCTTTATTCCTAAGCCAAAGATAAAGGTAGTATTTTGTCAATTCTAAGAAGCATATTCTGTTCACATTTTAACATCCCTGATATTGGACAATTCTTTGTGATAGGCAGAATGGTTCTCCCAAAGATGTTTATGTTCTAATCCCTGGAACCTGTGAAGATGTTCTGTTTCATGGCAAGCGGACTTTGCAGGTATAATTAAGGTTACAGATCTCAATATAGGGGGAGTAGCCTGGATTATCCAGGTGGGCCCAATTGAATCAAATGAGCTTTTTACAACAGAGAATTTTCTCTGGCTAGAGGCAGAGAAATGGAGCAGAAGGGGCTCTCAAAGAGATTCCAGGCATGAGAAGGACTTGCTGTGTTCTTGCTGGCTCTGCGATGTAGAGTCCAAGTGCAAGGACTGGAGAGAGGTTTCTAAGAGCTGAGGGTGGCCTCCAGCTGACAGCCAGCAAGGAGGCAGACTTCAGGCCCACAATGCAAGGAATTGGATTCTATCAACAACCTGAACAACCCTGCAAAAGAATTCTTGCCAAAGCTCCCCGATGAGATTTCAGATGTGTGAAACCCGGAGCAGAGAAACCAGCCAAGCCCATGCCACCTTTTGACCTAAAGAACTGTGAGATAATACACGTGTGTTGTTTTAAGCTGCTAAATTTGTGGCAATCCATTACGGCAGCCATGGAAAACTAATGCACTCTTAGGGTTGATGTGGGTTATAGTTGAACGGGCAATTTCTTTTTTTCTTTGCGGCACACAGGATAATGGCAGGTTTCATAATTGATGACATCTTAGATTTGTAGAAATACGGTGTTATTATCTCTATTTTGAAAATGGGCGAGTCATCTGAGAGGTCAGATGACTTGTCTAGGTGATTCAGGCTGCAAGCCTGAGCTCTAAACCATCATGCGCAGTCAGAGAGCATGTAGGAGCTGGAAAATCCTGCTAACAGGCCAAAGAATGGCTAACGTGACTGCCCCCCACCAACTCCACGTAGGCATGGGATCCCTAACATGTTCACTACAAAGACCTAGCCCGGAGCCCAATTCAACACTTAAACAAAATGTCACGGAAGGTACCTACAGTAGCATTCGATCATCCACCATCAATGGAGCACCTCAAGGTGCTAGGCAACGTCCTAGAATAATACCGGGGACAGAACAGGCCATGAGCCTGTGTTTACAGAGCCAATACTATAGTGGGGGAGATCAACACTACAGTAACAGAGGAGAAGCACAGGAAGAAAAAAAAGTATCTAGAGAGCTGAAAAGCAATCTCCACAAAAATAATCCACATTTTCAGGAGCTGACAAGACAGCAGGGCCTGGAAGATCCAGGCCCTGGATCGTGGTGAAGATCCTCCTTTCTGGAGCTTCCATGAGCTGCTGCTAAATGTGGGAACTCTGAGGAGAGTATTTTGTTATCTTTGTTCTGAGGTTTTCTTGGGGTTTTTTGTTTGTTTCTTTTTGATGGAGTTGTAGGCTAACTTTATGTAGGACTGTCTCATATGAATTTCTAAATGCAAACCAAAGAAATCAGAGAAACCAGAGTCTATGTCCTGGCCCATAATCTCTCTCTATGGATTTCATTTTTAAAAAGAGGAAAATTATATTGTACTAGCATCCCAAGTGCTGACGGAGAGAGCACCTCAAAAAGAAAGATGACTCTGTGCAACTCCAACCCCACACCCATTGTCAAATCCTGAACTCTGGCCGGTCTCCTGACATTGTGCTTTTACTCTCTCTTCTCTTTCACCTTGGAAATGGAGTACACAGCTCTCTGATGGGGAGATCAAATGGAGAACAGGAGCCCAATTCAGCAGATTAGAAAAATGCAGCATGTATAATCTTTCAAAAGATGCATGTAAATGGAAAACTAGATTTCTTAAAAGACTTTTCAGAAAATGCCATTGGAATTTATATACTCTCAACTTCTCTCTCTTGTTTTTGTCTGAGAGGGAGAAATTCTAGACTAGAGGATCATCCTTGTACTGGTTTTGGAGAAGCCCCAGTTTAATAACGCCATTAGCAGAAAACTATTTATAAATCAGACATTAGCATTTGGCATAAACCCCTGCTTTCCACTTCTCTCGATTTTGCACTGACAATTTGGCAGCCAACTTTACCCTTAGGCCCAAAAGAGCCATCACATTCTTAAGTCTGTATTTAAGAGATTTTGACAACAGTGTAGGCAGGAAGCTTGCTTGAGGAGGAAAGGTCAACAAATGCCCACAGGAGGATCAACAGGCATGCATAGTGCACAGGAAAAGATATCCTGGGTTGGCCAAAAAGTCCGTATGGTTGTTTCCATAAACTAAAAGGCACATTTTTCATTTTCACCAATCACTGCATTGATTTGGATAGTCTAAGTGTGTCAGCTATCTCCCACTATTAGTTTCTAGTGGTTAGAGGCCAGGGATACTGCTGAACATCTTCCAATGAATAAGACAGCCCCACAGCAAAGAATTATTTGGCCAAAATGTCAATAGCACCAAGAAACTTAGCAAACCACTTTTGACACATTCGATCAGTCACAGAACCTTCTCCATACACTGCACACATTTTTTTTGTGTGTTTCAGTTGTGTTTTTACCTTTCTTGAAATAATAAAGCATAGTATGCCAAAAATGTTGAGTACCTTCTCCCATCTTCAATATTAAAATGGGTGCACGAAAATTCACCAATTTTGGTAAGTTTTTTTTTTTAAGTGCATGCTGATACGACAGCTGTCGCAGTACAATTGTGTCGAGTAAAGTTAAAGACAACTAAGCACTACTACAGCCACTGCACAGAAAAAACTAAACAAACTTTTTGGCCAACGCAATATAAATGGTCCCCAACCTCTACTTCATTCATCATTTGAGAAATTTAAATGACTTGAAGTTTCCAGTTCTTCCTAACCAGATTAGGAAAAATAAAATGAGATGACACACTTCTGCTGGTGATGCTGCAGGGAAGCAGGCCATCCAGTACATTGCCTGTAAGAGGGCAAAATGAGTCAACCCTTCCAGAGGCGGATTAGTGGGCCCTGTGATTCAGCAGCCCCACTTCTGGGAATCCACCCTTCAGGTACACGTCCACCAAAGCAAAATGACTTATTACACCTTTAGTTGATACAGCACAGTTTATAACAGCACAAGACTGGAAATACTCCAAAGGTCAGGCAATAGGAGTTGGCCAAAAAAACTATGATGCATCCGCACAATGGAAAACTATTAACACTGAAAGAGAGACACAGAGAAACAGAGACCGAGACAGTTCTCTATGTGCTCAGACCTCCAACACACATTGCTAATTTAAAAAAGCAAGTCATACTTGAGTATATGTGTTACCTTTTGTGAAAGAACAAAGAATAAAAATAAATATTCTTATTTGACAGTATTTACAAGTTGCTACCGTGGGAAAGGCTTGGATGGGATGGGAGCAAGATTTCTCAGTGTGTACCTTTTACTAGGGTTCTAAGGTTTGTTAATACCATACACATATGTTGCCTATTTTAAAAAATGAAGAGGTTGTATAAGCCATTTTTCATAGGAGTGTGAAGGACAAGACCATCTTAGAAGACACAAGGCTAAGTTTAGCTCAGGGGTCTGGGATACTGGGTTGAGGTAGGTTAGTTCTCAAGTCGACATCAATAAATCAGGGAAACCTCAGTCCAGAGTTCAAGAGGTAAGCACAGTGAACGTGGAAAGTTGAACTCTGCCCTGTTTTATGCTACCTGCTGGGTATGGGTGTCCCTTGGCCCCCTGATAGTTATCACGGCCAGAAGGAAGTCCGAGAACTGTAAGTGAATGGCAGGCACTAGGGTTACCTCCCAGGCTGCACACCAGGGATATTTATTTACTTTCTGGATTTGGACAGTAATGGTGGACGCAAGCCACTCATCATATATTTATGTTAAGAAAAGAAGGCAAAGCATGTGCCGGAATATTCTGCTTAACTCGGCAGAGAAATATTTCTGAAAAGTGGGGACTCCTGGAATTTTGTAAAATTAAATCATGCTGTAAATGCAACAGGTAAGTTTGCTATCTAAAAAATTCTGTAGGGAATCCTTGTTAGGAATCGTTATCTCCTGTTATTTCTGTTTTGGGCATCTGAGTTTGCCTGAAGAATGCTGCATTTAACCAGATTAAACGTGAAAGACATTCATCTTTCGCGTTTCCCATAGGTACAGCCTCTCCAAGACAGCGGAAGACCAAGGTCCTAAGTGCAGACCCAGGCCTTTATCCTCAGAACCACCGCCTTAGCAGTTTGATCTACTAAGCGTGGCTGATCCTACCTGCTGTGCAGATTGCCTCCCAGGAGAGGAGCCAGGAAAAGGAAGTTAATTCTGGGAGTAGGCTTTCTAAAGGATCAACTTAAAAGAGAAAGTGTGCAAGAAGCGTACCAGCTGGCACTAGGGGAGTGGCAGGGTGGGGTGGGACACACACAAATTCCCTTTCTTCATTTTTGGTAGCTTTAGTAATAAGTCTCCCCACTTCTTACCCTCTAAACTAGAAAAATCTTTTTACACAAGAAGCAGTGCTCACAGGTAAGTTCCAAAGGCTTTTGAGGCCATTGTCCTTTGCATTCTGTCCCAGGGGAGGGCCCACAGTTGGTCAATAAATAACAAGAAGCCCTGTGCACCTTCCCAGGAGTCAGCACTGCAATCCCTTCGTCAGGTGGACTACAAAAGGGGTTCGAGACCCCGGTATGTAACAGGCAATGCCAAGCATGTTGTTGGTAGTCAACTAGCAGTAAGCAATGTCAACAACACCCCAGGTGCTGGTCTTTGCCCCTTAGGAAACGATGAACTGAAGAGGAAGAAGCCTGTCACAGGAAACACGTGCCAGTGAATGTGCATTTCCCATCCAATACAATCAATTTTATATTTTTGATTAAAAAAGAACAGTGGCTCATGTACTTGGCTGGCGCACACTGCAGAGAACGTGGCTCTACTCCTTGATTCTGCTGGCATTTATTGAGCACCCACAATGTGCCATGCGCTGCTGGCCGATGGCATTTAGAGGGTAACTGTGGCTAGAGGGGCTGTGAGAGGCAGAGCTACTGCTGGCCATGTCACGCCTTTGTGTGAGTGAGAAAGAGGCAACCCCTCCTAGTAGACGCTCCCTTGCAGGCTTGATGGCATCAGAAAGAACTGCCCCTTCCTTCTGGCAGAGGCAGTTTGAGCCCAGGACACGAGGTTTTTTGAGCAGATCTGAGCTCGCACTTATCTCCCTGGCCAGCTCTCTTGTGCAGTGAACAACCTGTACAAGAGTTCAAGGCAGCCCTGTCAAGAAGTCATAATCTAAACCTTCTGCTTCTTGGCCAGACATCCAGCCCTCCCCTGACAACCAGTCTAAGCAGCCAGTCATGACCTTATTCACCCACGTGAAGCCCCATGGTCTCCTGTGCCAGCCACGGTCTAATAATGCAAAAGGTTTTGGCAGTCTAGGTACAGGACAGATACCAAGTCTGCTGGTTTCAACACTTTTCCAATTTGTCCAACATTTTGATTCTTTACTCCATCTTTAGGTTTATTTAGCTCATGTTGAGAGCTAAGCCATGTTGTTCCTCTGCAATAATTTCTCTCTGAAAAGCAGACACAATCTGAGGTTACCACAAGCTTGAGGTCTGAATCAAAGGGTCCCAGTGGGGGCTGAGGGTTTAATGTCCAGTGCTTAGGGACATCTTGGCTGGCAATCTGCAGCTAAATAAAAGCCTGATTATTCTATATCAGTAAAGTTAAGATTCCACCCTCAAAGGGTTCACGTTAGTTTGCACCACTCCATCTGGAATAAAGGCAACTCTCTACACACAGAATTCAAGAGCAGAGAGGACAAACTGGTCCAGAACCCACTCAGTGAGCATTTGTGATGAGCCAGGCCAAGTCAAACCGAGAGTTATGCTTCTCTCCTGAATCAACGAAGGGGATTCTATGTCAGTTACATGACATTGACTACAAAGGGAATGACAGTCTATTCTGTAAGAAAGCACATGGGATGTAAGGGCTTCTGTCCCTCTGCTTCCAAAGTCACCTGCTTATAATCAATGAATGTGAAAAACTGCAGAAGATTCTTAGCAATTGATTCACTAAGGCGGACTTAAAAGAGATTCTTCTTCTAGCTATTAATTCTCCAGCAGAGTTGAAAGTATCAAAAGTCTTAAGAGTCTGCAATACCCTGGTTTTATTATACAGTAATCCTCTGAAATGCAGATCCATTAAAAGAAGACAAAAACCCTCCTTGTCAGAGGATGGCAACCAAACACTCACAGCTAAGCCCTTTTACAATACCCAATAAAGCCTGACATGATAAACCAAACATTTAAGTGACACTAGAAATGATTTTCAAGAGACTTGGCAATAAGTGAATAATTCAGCTAGAGGTAACCTTTAGTCAAATCAGCTCCACTCTCTGCCCTGCATCCACGCCACCTGCTCACGATTCTCCTTTCATTCCCAAGAAAGGAAAAGCGTGGAGGACAGGACCTGTTGGTATGAGCTGGTTCTAGAACAGGACTACTTAGCAGGCCAGTTTCTTCACCTGTACTCTCAAGCCCACTTTGGGAGTCCAGGGATTCAAGAGGCTGACTTGGCAGACCACTTCAGGCCTGCTGGGTCTCTGAGGCAATTTTGGAAGTTTCAACTTTTATGGCTGAAGAAGGATGAGACCAATGAAAGGCAATGACAATTCTCAGTGGGTCATCTCATCCCTAAAAAGGGCTGGACACACCTCCACTTCAGCTCTCAGCAGAGTGCTTAGTGAATGGGACCTGCAATCAGCAACTCTGGGTGGACTTCTGGGCTGGCCACTGAGCGAGCCTCAGCTTCCTCATCTGGGCTGCTGAAAAGACTGAGCAAGATCACGTAGGTAAAGGGCTTAGACCTAAGAACAGCTCAATAAATGGAGTCATACAATTCTGCTGAACGTATTTTTTATCTATTGAACTTTCCTGTTAAATTAAGTGCACTTATGTCTTCCTTGTGACTGTCTTCCCGGGTACTTGACACGCTGAAGGTGCGGTGAGCGAGCAGCTCATCAATGCAAGGCCTGGATCTGGGAAGTGACAATTTCCATAAGTCCAGGTTGGTAGACTTGGTCTGTATGCAGATGCTAGTTACAAACATACAAAGATAAACCTGCAAACTTCTAAAAGAGCCTCTCTTTTACTGCTAAACAATTCTCACTACCAAGGTTTTGACATTTAATTGTTATGTGAGCTGGTGTTTTTTCTAAAACAACAATAAAATTCTGGCATTTGTAACTAATAAACCAGAATTGTTACTGAGTAACCTTTACACAAATGGGTTATTTTTTTTATATATGCGGCTCATTGGGGAAAAATGAGGCAGGGGGAGCACCACAGTCCCACCATCCATTTGTCTGTATTTTCTTCCGGACTTTCTTTTTCACACATACACTTTTTTTAACCTGGCTGTAATTATAATAATGTGCTACAACTGTGCACACTGCCCTTCCCCTACTTAATCTAGTGTAACATGGATTTCATGGGTTACTGATTTTTTTTAAAGTTTCTAATAGGAAAGGAAAATAAGATTGAGATCTGGGAGAGTTAACTTGTTGAAAAAACTAATATTGCAATCCATTTCACATTTAAAAGATGCAATGACAATTGCCTAATTGTATTCTCTTACTTCATAAGCACCGCTTAGCAGGATTTTTTAAATTACTAGGCTTTTTTAGATTTTTGGGAAACACTGAAATTTCATATAGCTGTTTTCTTGTGACAGAAATAATACATGCGCATTATATAATATTTAGAAAGAAAATTTCAGTAAGTAATAATTTAACATTAATGTTTATTGGCCATAAGCTATGAGTCAGGCACTGATCTAAATGATGTAGCTAGACTAACTCGTACCCCTCACAACACCTCACTGACGTTCAGAGAGATCATGTTAACTTGCCCACACTTTCCACACCGAGGAGTGTAAGCCAGGAATGCATCACCGTGGCATGATGTGGTAGGAGTCAAAAAAATCAATACTTTATTCAATCAAGTCCTCCACTGCTTCAGAGTATAATGTGATAGGCAAGAAATGATTCATCACAACACTACACCCTTTCCAGTTATTTTAAAATATTACAGAGCACCACCTCTGTGTCCCTGCGGAATGATTAGTAAAATGAGAAGTCCTGTGTGGGCTGACTCCCATCAGCCTGATCCTGTGCACCCGATATGCATTAAGAGAAAAAACAATGGGCACTTAAAAGGGTTTGTTTTTAAAGATGGAAGCATTTTTAAAATTTTGCAAACGATCCAATGATTTGATGAATAGACTTCCTGAATTAACTGAACATGCATTCCCACAAAAGTTTATGTAATCAATCATAATGCTTTTACAAAACATTTATGAAACACCCCCAATCAGCCCTAAACACTCCTTATGGCTTATCTGTTGGCACTGGACATCAGTACATGAAAAAGTAAATAACTGGATACCCTGGGGTCACATTTCTTCATACTTTAATTAAAAGTCATACTTGGTTAAAGACAAAGACTTCCGTTCCTTGTTTAATTTCCTACCCAGGGCTAATAAACTGGACTATTTGAAATATAAATTATCTTTAAATTTAAATATGATTAAAGAATGTTTCTAACTGCTCAGTTCTAAAAACATTATACATCTGTAACCTGAACACTAAAAGCATGTTAAAACTATTAATACATTAATCATAATTACTCATATCACTGTGGTAGAAATATGACACACATATGTACACAAATATTTTATATCTATCTCTCTATAAAATCAGGAACCTTCTTTAGAATTCAAAATTGCAATGTCTAGTGCTTCCCGAACATTCAAGCTGCCATCTTGTAATTTATCCAATAGCCTGCTGCCGGAGTCAGCCAGATAAGTAAAATGCCTAATAATTTTGAACATTAACTGTGTGTTAGATACAAAGTGTTTTCCAAAGATTGTTTCATATACTTTCATAAAAACCCCAGAAACAGAGACTGTTATCGTCCTCATTTTACCAATCAGACTAAAAAAGGGTAAATAACTAATATTCCCATCCAGGTCTGTCTCTGATACCAAAACCCACACCACAAACCACTGTTAAACTGCTTCTCTTCCAAATCAGGCCTTGGAAAAACTGTATTTAACTTCCACAATTTTCCTCCCTAGAGTAAGCTTAAGCTGACATGTCAAATTTAAAAAATAAAAATAAAAACCCAATGCACCCAATTACAAATCCAACACAATAAATGACATAATTCTAAATTTTCTTTTTCTCCCAGAGAGAGGTTTTCAAAAACAACAACAACAACAACGACAAAAACCTAGTCTTGTATCAGCTAACCATTTCCTCAAGTGTGTTCACTGTGAAGCTCTTAGCTGTTACGACTTGACAAACCACCCATGTCCTTCAACAAGTGACAATACCAGCCTGCAAACCTCATTGTTAGAGAGCTAGTCTTTCAAATGTGCCTGGAGCTCCCTGCATAAAAAATTTTTATATTAACCTTTTCAGTCTCTTGTGAAACACAGATTCACATATTTATGTCTTTCTATACAAATCTAAATGCTGTTGGGGTTCAATACAGAGGGAATTACTTGGATTAAACACAGTAAAAATATGACTGCATTTTTTATAAAGTGTAAAGTCGCAGTTCTTACACTGTTTAGCATTTCTGGACCAACCCCAAGGTTTTATGGGGCTAGTTAACTTGTTAGGGAACTCAAAGGCACTGAACATTTGATTCGAAAGTCCTTTTATCACTGAAGTCTCTATAAAACATTTGATTACTTTGAAAAATTGTGGTGTGTGAATCATGTTTGTTTATTGGAAAGGGGACTTGCTAATACAATACATACAATTTGCCTTGAAAATAAAGAACAGCTCCTTGCTTGGATGTGATTGTTTTGGCAATACTAAAACCCAACCCGTCACTCTAGCGCTGCCTGCCTTCCTGGTTCTCCTAGGTGAGGGCCGCCATCCTACGCTAATTTACACGGAGAGCTTCGAGGCACCAGCAATGGTGCACTACAGTGACAAGCACTTTAAAAACCAAGGCAAACTCCGCTTTTAAAGTAGAGAACTCGCAGATACAGACCCTGCCTCTGACAAGATCCAAAAGATTCATTATAGACAATCTATTCAGACGAAGCTACAACAGCCCCAGGAAATATAAACAGTGTCCGCAAAGCCGGGGGTGGGGGATAACTGATGGGAAGGAAGCTGATCATGTGAAGTTTCTCCAACTCCACGAGGTCTAATAAATTCCCAGCTTGTTTCCATTCGGAGCAGCCATTAAACGTGCCCTGACACGCGGGCACAGGGGACCTTCCTTCTCTCCGGTTTTTGTCCATTTCCTTCTCTATGCACTTGTTTGTATACATACAACCACACCCGTACAGGGGTGACCACAAGATGACAGTCTTGTCAATTCCTTCTCTTAGATTTCCTGTTGTCCAAAGTTTTACTCCACGGCGGTGATTTAACGAGAATCACGAGTTCCTTTCCGAAAGTTATGAATGGTTTAAGTCAGTTTACAAGATACAAACGTAAGGCGAGGGACAAGTGAGTGTCGGCAGACTTTAGCTACAGCGATTGAAAGTTAGTTTTAGTTGATATGCCCTAGTTAAAAAAATTTTTTTTAATTAAATTAAAAAGGAAGTCACCCTGATCCATGAAAAAAGTGCCCGGACAGTACTTTTTAAAAAATCACGCAAGACTCATGCCTCAGTCTTGACTTCCCCATACACCTATCACCTGCAAATACAGGCTCCTGCTCGGGGGTGCCTCGCGGGGTGTGAGCTATGGGTCCTCCTCTCCGTGACCCGCTACCTCCCCGCTAGACCCTCAGCGCCGCCGAGCGAGTTCCAAGGTGGCGCACCCGCGGGCTAGTCCCGAGAAAGAGCGGAAGAAAGTAGGGAAGAGGGGCGTGGTGCTGGGTCGCCCCCAGAGGCCGGCTCTCCTCCAGAATCTGGCACCACCGCAAAGCCAGGGCTGGGAACACCGGAGCCTCCCAGCCCCAACCGTGCGCGGGGCGCACGGCCCCGGGAGGGCGAGAAAGCGAGCGCGCAGGGAGACCTTTACCCCGGCTCCCGCCCCCATCCCAGGGGCCGTTTTCCCGGCCGTATCCCAGAAGGGCCCCCGGCTTCCCGTACCATTCGGCTGCCGCCCGTCGAAGCGGACTAGCCGTCGGTCCCGGGTCTCGGCGGCCCTAGCCCTCCCTCCCCCATCCCCTTCTCGGGCGCCCAGTGCCCCGACCAGTCTCCGCCCTCCGGGACACTCTTCTCTCCTTCCTTCCTTCCTTCCTCCGTTCCCTCCCTCCATCTCGCTTCCCAGCACTGGGAACTCAGAGGCGGCCCCCAAACTGGCCGGCCGACGCCCAGCGCTGCGCCCCGCGCTGCCCCCGTGTCCCCGCGGGCAGCCGACTCACCACCTGAGTCCTCCGCCTCGTGCTCACTCGTCTGCCGATGCGCTGCCCCGCCGCTGCTGCCGGGCACTCTGTCTCTAAGGGCTCCTGGAGACGGCTCCGACCTCTCCTCCTCCACCACCTCCTCCTCCCGCAGCTCCCGCGTCGGCTCCGCCTCGCTCGAGGTAGGCGGGGCGGACAGCCCGACGGGCGGGGCAGTGGCGGCCCAGACTCCTTCCTGCGGCCCTGGCCCTCCCTCTGCCCCAGATGCCCTGGCTGTTCCCGGCTCGGCCGCTGATCGCACAGTGTCCGGGTAAGCGGAGTGGGGAAGTCGGAAGCAGTAAAGCTCCGCAAACGTCTGTTCTCCTTGGCCATTCCTATTTTTCCTTCTCCGAATTCGCTGAGGCCCTGGAATTCAAGTACTCTCGGAGACCCCCACTTCACGATGTTTCAGGGGGCTGCTCTCACTCCTCGGGAGGTTCCTTCGCGTGCGAACGCCTTGTCAACCCTGATGCCAACGGTCCCTTGGGCCGCGAATGTGCGCGCTGCCAGCCCCCTACACCAAAGTTGGGCTCCGCTCCAGGAATTTCTTAAGAAAACAGTCACAGTAAAATTTAAAGGGCCCTGGGGCCACAGAGTGAATTTGTTTCCCAGAAAGTGGAGAGCTATAACTAGGGATTGTTGTATTTGAGTATATCTACCCCTTCTGAACTTTACCTCCATCTTTCCCCCATGAAATATTTTCCGGAATGCCTAGTACCTGACAGAGTTCTGCGAAATGAATTAATTGTTTTTTTTTTTTTTTTTCTCTCCCCCTGGATGGATTCAGGATCCGGTAGTGTGAAGAGCCACTTCTGTTTCCAAGACTTCAAACTCTTCGTACATAAAGCTATTCAATGAGCATCCATTGAGCACCTGCTATGTGCCACACACATTGCATTAAAGGTGATGGAGGAGAAACCAAGATGAATCAGACAGAGGGCCCAACCTTAAAAAGTCCAGAAAGCAAAAAAGATGGATGTCCAGAAATCTTACCACTTCTCCAACTTCCCACATAACCCTAAACATTTGCTTTCTTGTTTGACAGGGTGGAGATAAAAGAGGTGAGGCCAAAGTAGGTCACTTAGAACCAGTGTGGGAAGAGTCCATACTTGAAATGAGTCTAAGAGCAGTGGTGCAGGATGTCTGTGAGTTGAGTTTCACCAACTGAAGGGAAGTGAGGCCCAGGGAACCTAGGAGCCAAGTAACACAGTAAGGACATTATCTTCACTCTTACTTTCTTCTTGACAGCTACTCAAATATCATTCTGGGTAAAATCATTTGACCAGGCTGCAGAAGGGATGCTGCAGGTAAAGGAAGTTTGTGCTTGGATGCTTGGAGTGTGGTTGTAGCAACCTGTGGATGGCAGTAGTTGTTGGGGTGCAAGCCACAGCCTGCCAGGGGAGCCCTTTGTTTCCTGCTTTGTACAGTGAGAGAAAATGCTTGACTGGTTTGCAGATACTGCCAGTTCCAAGGATACACCCTACACAGAACAGCATGATGCCAACAGGGCCTGAGACTGCCGTACGCTGGAGTTTCTGTCTTTTGGCCACAGACTATAGAATCAACTCCTGCAGTCCGACCGGTAGTTTCCATTTCTGGGGTACTTTGTAGCTCAGTAAATGCTTCCATGTGTGTAATCTCATTCATCTCTTGCAAGGACCTAAAAACTGAGGCATCAAAAATTTAAGTGGCTTATGGAAGGTTTACTCTAATTTAGTGCTATCAAAGTGTGGCCCCTAGAACAGTGACGGTCTGGGATCTGTCATCTGTCTGTAATAGATTAAGCGTAGAAGTTGAAGACGAGTGTGTAGAAACTTTTATAGCTATTTGACTGAGTAATTTTCTGCCGGTTGAATTTAATAACTAAAACTATGGCCTTGTGTTTTGTGTGTTTTTTATTTCATTTTCTTATTACCCATTTGGTATCTATCATGCTGTGTAAAAGCATCAGCCTGCAACAGATTGAAAATGAAATACCACAGATAGTTTGAGAAGTACAGATCTAGTTAGTAGCTAGGCAGGAATAATGAAAGCTAACATTTACATGGCAGATGTTGCTGTAAATACATATGTTAACTGTTCATCCTAACAACCCTAACAAGTAGACATAGGGAAATAAGCCATGCAGTGCAAAAGTGGCAGAGCCAGAATTCAAACCCACGGAACTTTGTGCTTTTACCCGCAGCCCTGGGTCCAGTGTTCTTTCTACTCTGCTGATGTGTCAAACTTCGGTCATTCATATTTCATCTTCATATCATATATGATTTTTAATTTATATTTTGATTGACTTACTTTTGTTATTTCTTACATTTATTACCCTTGCTATTAGTAATTTCACTCATAAAATCTTGAGTTTGATAGGCAAACATCTGTCTCTTGCCCTAGATCACTTTGAAGCATATGTTTTAACTCCAGCAATTGCCGTCAGTGCTCCGCCACATCCCCTCCGATCCTTTTTGAATTTTGTACATCCCGGTTTCAGGTGCACTTTCATTCTCATCACTGGAGCTGAATCTCCTTGTCAGAGCACCACCCTTCGCTTGCAAGATTCACTTCACCGGCACATGGCACAGCTGGAAGTGCCTAAGAAGTAATGTGACCCTGCCCCGGCCCAGCCTTCTTCCAATGACTAAGGAGTATGGAAGTATAAATACTCAGTTCCTTTGCCCCAAGCTGGGGCAACTCTAGGTTGGATCTCCACTGTCTACAGAGCTCCCTACGAGATTGGGCCAAATTATCTCCCGTTCTCTATGGAACCCTCCTTGATATCACATTCTTTTATTATTGTTATTATTATTATTATTATTATTATTATTATTATATATCAAGGTAACATTGGTTAACAACAACTAAGTTTCATGGAAAACATTATAATTCAGTAATTTCATGCACTACAGCATGCTCACCACCAAATGTCCATCAGTCACCATATGTTTGATCCCCTCTGCCCATTCTTTCTTGCCTTTCTTATCTTTCCGGTTCCCACTCCCCCTCCCTTATCAGTGCTTCCCAGGAACACATCCTAATCAGTGATTTGCAAGGTCCAAGGAAAGCTTTTTTAAAAGTTCATAAATTACTAAGAATTTCAAGAGTATTAAACCAAATACTGGGCCATGTGACCACACAGGTGTGTGTGTGGCGGTGGGGGGGTGGGGGTGTGTCTCAGCAAAGCTGGCCTGGATGCTAATAAATCATTTTCACTTGAGTCCTCATCTCAGGGTCTGATTCTGGGGAGTCCCAAGCTGAGACAACAACTGCTAAAGTAAAAATCAGCCCACCCAAGTACTGTCAAAATCATCTGTGTAACGCACTGATGCTCAGCATCCCACATCTTGGGAGGCCATCCCTTGTAGGGGGCTGGGTTATGTCAAGTTGTGTGTAAAAAGAGCTTTAGCCAAAGAAAGAGGTACAGCAGTTGAGAATGTTTTGGGCTAACATGATGATGATGTAGGAAACCTGGGCTTTAGTCCCAACTTTGAGTGCTACACATAAAGTGTGAATTGGGGTAGTATCTTGGAATAGATTGAGTTACTTGGAAACATACCTTGCATGAAGACAGTTTATTGGTGAGTGGTTAAAAAGATACACCCGTTAGGAGGTAAGACTGGCAGGATTGGGCAGAGGGAGAAGCTGCCCCTCAACACGGTTACAGCTGGGCCGGCAGTCCGGGGAGACTGGGCCTGTGTATTCCCATATCTTGCATTCCTGGGGAGAGGTATAGTCATGGGCAAAGCAGCTCACTGAGCGCCTTGCCCACCGATTGACACAGATGTGAGTGGTCAGGAACCAATACCAATGTTGCCAGCAGCCCAGGAATAAGTGTGTTGGCCTTGAACAGGGGTCTGGGGTTAGCTCCACAACCAGCACTCAGGATTGCTTACCTCTGAGATCTCCCCTGGGGTTACAGTCCGTGCTGACAGAACCACTCTGCTCGGGCGCAGGGCCTGACTGCTTGGTCTTCCATGTGGCACCTGGGCAAGTCTTGGTTGTACTTTACCTTTCTCAGACTGAGCCCATTTAATTTCCTATTTTTTCTTTCTCCAGACTTCTTTTCAACTTTTTTTTTCTTCCCTTTTTATGTCTGGTCCAACTATTTCCCACCCCTCCAATGGCAACTCAAAACAAACAAATAAATAAATAAAGCAGTTGCCTATGAAAGAGTGGCAGTGTAGTAAATAAAGTAAAATATTATGCATTATGAGGTGAAGCCTTTGCAATATGTTCTCACTTTGCCACTAACAAACTGTGAATTTGGGGCAATCACTTAACCCAGTTAATCTTAACTGGGCCTTTTCTTGTCTTTAAAATAAAGAGATTGTAAGCGAATGGTCTCTAAAGTCTAAATTCCACGAAGATTGGACTTTTTAGGAGATGGCTTTCTTTGCTGCCATCTCTTTTAATCCCTCACGAAGCAAGCAAGAAAAATGGTTTTATGACTCAGGACAACTGATTTTTAAAATTAGCTGCAATTCACAGATGAAGCTCTACTTCTGTGAACTTCTATTCAACATTCAATAATAATACCCTAACCAAAGCGTCAGTCAGAAAAAAAGTGAAAAAAAGATGAAAAAATGAGGCAAATCAGTCAGTCTGTGGGTGACCAGGTTTTCGCAGGCTTCAGAGCAATATTCTGGGATATTAAGAATTTTATTCATCCTGTTGCACGTGGCCACACTCTTTGTCTGGACCTGCCCTAGAAGTTCTGGAGAGCTACCTCCTTTGGAATAGATTACCTGGGTAAATGTTTTCACAAACTGGTTTTTCTGCTCAGTCAGAGGCTGCCATATTCCCATGTAGAAGTTAAGGCAGGGAGAAGTACCCATATCCCGGAAATTCCCAAGTAACTTGTCTAAACATGTATCCCCACAGGCAGGAGTTTGGCCAGAACTGTGGCTGCAGATCAGTAGGCGATTTAACACAGTTCCACCCTCAAAGGGGTAGTAGCCTTCAGAGTCTCAAAACTGAGGTATAACTCAAGCTAGTTGATTACTAACTCGATATGAGCTTTCTGGCTCATGACAGTGCCAGGCCCTCTAGTTGCAGAGGGTGGATGTGTCTGAACACTGCTGTCTAGAAGTCAAATAGATGGGTTGCAGGGTTAGCGAGTTTCCCATTATCGGAAGGGTTCAACCGGTGGTCATCTAGGAAGTGGAGATGTAGAGGGTTTTAGGGGAAGCCACACAAAGTCCACCAGAGGAGACATGGTACCTCCATCTAAAGAACCCTGTGAGAGATGTAGATATGGATATATTCATGTGGAAAGAGGCCCTGAATATATTTTTGAGCACTGCAGGTTATGAAAGAGCATGTATAGAATTTCCTACTCATGTACTTTTAAAAAAGCACACACACATACAAATGTCTGCATATCTGCAATTTTTTTGGCAAATGTTAAGAGCATTTTCTCATGATGGTGGGATTTTGGGTAACCTATGTTTTTTTATATTTTATGAATTTTTTAACAATAAGTGTATAGTTTTACTATGAATAATGTTTTTTCACATTATACATGTTTCTTTTTAAAAATATTTTATATAGAGAAGGAAAAAGGCATTGTGTGGATAAGGGATTGGCACCCCTGGCCATCTGTTTTTGTAAATAAAGTTTTACTGGAACACAACTACAACTATTCATTTATCTAGTGTGTTTGGCTGATTTTGCTTTACAGTGGTTGAGTGGAATATTTGTGACAGAGATCTTATGGCCTGAAAAGCCTAAAATATGTATCTACCTCTTTAGAGAAAAAGTGTGGCAACCTTTGGTATAGACAATTGGACCAGAAAACTTTCTCAGTATGGCAAATTGCAACCTAGACATTACTAATTCTCCAGATTCCAATGTTAATTTTCTATTAAAAAATATGGTCTGTCTATCTGAAAGAACCTCCCAGTTCTGAGCAGTGATTACAATAGAAGAGCAAAGTGGTAATATCAGAGTTTGAGTAGTTAACGTAGTCTCCTTCTCCCTCCCCCTCCTTCCCATCCTTATTCTACTCCTCCTCTTCCCTCTTTTCTCTGCCTGGTCCTCCTTCTCTTCCTCCTCCTCCTCCTGCTTTACCTCTTCCTTCTCCTTTGTCCAAGGAGATAAAGTCAGCAGCATGTTCTCCACTCTGCCCTCACATGCTATTCCACCTAAGAGCAGGCCACGTTGAAGACTGAAGTTTCTCTCTCCTTCTGGCTTACATCTCTCCAGGAAAGAATGATTGAGGAAGTCCTGGACAAAATAAATCATCCTGGAGCAGGAGGAACGAGGTCCCAAGTCCAGGGGGGCTGTGGAGGAAAGGACAGTGTCAGGCCGTAGGGAGAAAGGCCGGGAACTGGATGGGACAAATCCCTCTCTCCTCCCTCATTCCTCCACCACACTCTCCTCCAGTTTTCCTTAAAGCTTCCCTTCCTGAATAATCCATCTGACCTCCAGGTACACACAAGAGATTTTTCTCCTTCCCTGTCAGTGGTACCAGGCATCAATACTCTCACTTACAGAAACCACTCAGGCTAGGGTAACTAATGCCAGTCTGAGTGATGCCAGGCCCTCGCTCATTTCCAGAACTTGGCCAGGAGAGCTGGATGTTGGCTCTGATGTGGAATGCACTCAGAGGCTAAGTAATTAAATGGTTCAACAGAAACATTCTTTTTGTCAACCACCTACCCAAGATCCTCCCTGAAGAAAATATAAGGCCCCTGCAGTGTCAGAAAGGGAAGCAAAGCAGCCTGGCGGACACTGGTTAGATTGTTGGTCCACCTATAGTTTTTGCTGCTGGGCTTTGACTCAGACATAGTCAGCTATGTGGACCTGTAAGCTTAGTTGGGAATTGAAAGTATTTTGTCTGGTGCTCTGATAACAGACCTATTAATTTCATTTAGCTCTGCGTTCTGGTGAGAATGGAAAATACCAAGCCTGCAACCTCTGTGACTCCAATTTACAGTGCATGGTTCTCAAAATATCTAAAATGTTTTTCCAGAGTGCAAGAGAATCTCAGAAAATGTGATCAAAATGTGTTTTGTTTTGTTTTGTTTTAGTATTCCAGCATTGCCCTAGAAATACTGAGATAATAGAGTAGTAACAACAACCATGTAAGATAATATTACTCTATTATCTTAGTAGTTTTAAAAATAAAAACATGAACTATTTTAGTCTTGAAACTATCCTGAGAATTACATAACCACGCTAAAATTTTAGATGTAAAATAGGTTCCTTATTTTAAAGAGTATTGTGTATGACCATATTCCTCTCCTGTTTAAACACTTCCCAGGTGTCTTTTTGTTTTCTCTCCTATTTCTAGGGTTACTAGGAAGGTCGAGCACCTTTTTGTATGTTTATTGGTCATGCGTAGTCTCAGTACCAAACTGGGCGTGGATCTACTTCCAGTGGTCTCTAATGGATTGTGATGAATATTTTTGTGTTCCTATAAATAGCCTTGAGCTTTGTTAAGTTACTTGGAAACAGGTTTATTCTTTTAGATCTGGCTTTTAAGATTTATTCAGCAGAATTGGAGCAGTTATCACTCTAGGGCTAATTTTTCCTCTTATTAGAACAAGATCTGTGTATCTACTCAATGCTCTATAAATCTTAGGTTTTCCAGCCTGGTGCAAAGAGTCATCATTCTGGACCCTGCGTGAGCACCAGGCACTGTGACCTCTAATTCTGACAGATGCTTCTTTCCCTGGCCTTGAGTAGCTGCTTCACCTGCATGAGTTCATCATCCCTCCTCACACTCAACACAGACATCATCGTGCTCAAAGGGGACCTTCTGCTGTGCTCTGGGTTCTCTTTCTGTTCAGCACTCTTCTCTCTGGTTCTCTGTCCTGGGACTCCTAGGTGCCTTGATCTCTCCCAACTCTCATCCCCACGTCCTCAACCCAAGGAATCCACCAGGCTTTTGTAGATTTCCCTTGCCTCCGCTAAGACCTGGAAACTCCCTCGGGGCAGTAAACAGGGAAACTCGTAGGACTGCCTCATCTCTCAGGGATGTTGCCCTTCTGTCACCTGATATGTTGTATTTTACAAACTGTTGTTTCATATATTTTGTCTTTTTTAAGTTGTTTGAGGTAGGAGGATAAAGCTAGTTTCTCTTCCCCATCTTGACTGCCAGCCGCAGTCTCCCCTGGCACTCTCAGCCATTTATTATCTTTCTTTTCCACTTATTATTGCTTAATATTATTTTGTACATTTTAAAAATTGTCTCCCTTGACAGGCTGTGAGTGCCACAAGGGCATTTGCTGTGTCTGTTTGGCCCACTGTTATATCCTTAGTTCTTACAACATTACCTGACACATAGTAGTCCTCATTAAGTATTGGATAAATGAATGAATGAATGAATGAATGATGAATGGATGAATGAATGAATGAATGATGAATGAATGAATGAATGAAAGCTGGACCAGGGCCAGATCTGGCCATTAGACCAGGGCCAGATCATCATTGCTTTGAATGCCAAGCAAGAAAATTGAATAAGTTTCACTGCCAGCAGAGGCTCCTATTCCGAGACTAAAAGGTCAAACTCTATTCAATGTCCTCACAATTTGAGGACATTGTGGGGGGCAATGCTGGAAACTTCACTCAAGCTGCTCTGTAAATTTGCCCAAACTTTTGATGGATTTAGTCACATTTTTGGAATCTGCTTGGAATTCAGAAACCTGGCAGTAATTATGAATCATGCCTTTGACCCTGCCCCTTAATCTGATTGGCTCTAAGCCCTTTACAAATAGTAATTATGTCTCCCAACGGGGTGGCCACCCTGACCTCTTTTCGGAGCCTGGCCACCCCGGGACCAGTCCGTGTTCAGCACCCCTCCCTGCCCCCGAACAGCCAGCGCAGTCCTTCCTAAAAGAGAAAGGCTGGTGTACTATCTTTACCAACTTCCTTAAATGAATTAGTGTTTTATTGGTAAGCTTCACAATTGAGTAATTTCCTGAAAAAAACCTCATTTGACAATTTCAATAGCCTTTCCACTGGTCTGACCCCAGTCTTCAAGACAGTCCTCTGGGGTGCAATATTAGGTTATACTAGGAAATAAATATTGGAAACTATACCTACATTTATTTCGTGTCCTTTCCTTTTAATATGACAGCAGTTCAGGTATGTAATATATAAGTAAAAACACATATTGGGACTGCATGCTCAAAGTCTTTCCTGATGAAATGCACCATGAAAAATATTTAGAGATCACAGGTCTAGTCTCTATGCCAATTACCCCTCATGAAGCCAGATTGCTCTTTCTAGAAGCCACCTCTACTTGTATCCCTTTCCTTTACTAAAGCAGACAAAAAACAAACCCCCAAATCTACTGAAGTTTCAGTATAAAACACTTTTTGCAGTAAGTGAAGTTGAAGGGAGTTTTTCTAAGCAGACACAGCACTCCGTCCACAACAGGTGAGAGCCCCTCATTTCCATGACATGTTACACTTTCACAACACACTGAACTCTGCCTGCAGGGCTTCTGATTTCAGGAGAACACGGGTCTGCTCTCACCCAAGCTTTGCATGTGTTTAGTTCTACTCTATGTAGCCTGTTAGCCCCACCACTTAGAGACCAAACTATGAACCCAGAACAATAACTGCAAGGCCGTGAATATAGGCCTAGACTCCATCTGTATATATGTTAAACAGACTGAATTACTGAAGAGATGATGGAAATAAAGAACTTACCTGCTAAGTTATTTACTATCAGTGTCATTTATAAAAATAGCAGTTGAGAAAACACTAAGCTACAACACACTGTGTGTGTGTGTGTGTGTGTGTGTGTGTGTGTGTGTGTGTGTGTGTATGTAGCAGTGAGGGTGGAGGGCACCCAAGGTACCAGGCATGTGAACGAAGAAGCTGTTGAAGAAGAAGAACTTGGTCCTGGCCAGACGCCCCATGGGCTAAGCGAACTGGCAATGAACGGTCCAGCGGAGCCTTTCCTGAATTCCTAAGGCACAGGTTTGTGACAAAGTGAACTGGCTATTTCCCTCCCCGGAGTCCTGGGATAGCAGAGCTGAGAGTTGTGGATATCACCCGAGAACCCGGGTCCAGCTCCGTCTGAAGCAGCGCTACCGCCGCAGTTTTCAGCGAGCCGGTGGTACATAGCTTTCGGTTTATTGGTTCCTGCTGCTGTTGTACAAGTCGGGTTTCGGTCCTTTCCAACCAAAAGAACTGTGAATAACACAGCGATGCTGTTTTAGCTTCTGTGCAGAAGCTTCAGCTAGTCATTTCTCAGTTCTTAATTTACCCTCGTTGTTCATCTGTTTAAAGAACTTCTCTTGCTTGATTGACTAGATTTTCATTCATACTTTTTACCCGATTCCTACTTCCATTCCCTTCCTATTCACAGACAAATATCATTCTGATGTGTGCCTTTTTACTTGTTTGTGTCCTTACAAAATATATGTTGTTATTTTGTGTACATGTATTTTAGTCTTATGTTAATGGTATTGTATACTCTTCTTATATGTGAATAATACTTAAGAATTTTTCAAATTAATAGTATGTGGTCCATATTTTCCTCCAAAACAGCATCACCTGCTATAAATTTTGCCTCTAAGAGATATACATTCTAATGCTATCCGTTGTTACTGACAATTATTTTGATCTTCTTGGCATTAAAAAATCAAGCTTCTTTTATCCGCCGAGTGCTTCCTTTCTTACCTCTCTCCCCTGCGTAAGCACGTTATGTTTTAATAAGAAATTCTCTGGCTACACACATGTTATCTTCTCATCTCTTTGAGAGTATTATATATTTTTGGAGATATTTTTCTGTTTTTTTTTTTTTAATTTTCAATTTTCCCTGTTGTTTCCTTTGAGTTTCTTTTCTTTCTACTTTAAAAAAATTCTGGCTTTTTTTGTTTGTTTGTTTTTGATCTGTGTTTTTCACGTTAGCACCTTTCCTCAAATGCCTACTGATCCTCGGCTGACCTGTTGGGAGCCTCTCTGTGTGCAGGGCTTACCGAGTGGTGGGAGTGGGCGATGTGGCGGAGATTTGGCTCTATCTGTCTTCAGACCTCAAGGGTCTGTAGGTCTCTTCTCTTGGGCTAGTCAGATACAGCAGAAAGGAGGACAGATGCTCCACTTGGGAGGAAGGAAGGTTTGAGTCTGGCTGCCTGCATTCTAGCAGCGTGGAAGTCTCATCGTGGGTGTTGGTTTTGTTTTTTAAATCTGAATTCTCACTTAATCTTGTTTTTCTAGTACCCCACACTCAGACTGTGGCTTGGGGCCATACTGTCTGAATCATCTATTTATTCAAATATTTATAAAACAAATATTTATCCAGGCAGAATCCTAGGTGCTTGGGGATCCTCCAGCAATTAAAATAGATGTAAACCCGGCCCACACAGAGCTTACAGTTCAAGAGGAACACATCTCCAGTCTTCCACTGAAGTACGTGTGTGGGTGGGGGTGGGGGACAGTTTTAGGTGGCAGTGCGCCCTAATGAAGACTTCCAACCAATCCTATTTCAGCCTCACCTCACATCCTGTCTTGGAAAGTGCTCAGTGCCTCCAGCCCCAGGGCTCTTCTGGTTTAGGGTGGAAGGAACCAGCTTGATGATGTCAGCATCTCCCTCCCCTTCGTGTTTGAATCTCAGCTTCCTTTGTTCTGCTAAGTCATCGACTCACTACTTGTTCATCTGCTTTCTGCTCCTGATCTGTTTTGGTTTTCTTTCCCATTTTCCTTTTTCTTGTGGCTTACACCTCTTTGTTTTCATTTAATATTATTTTAGCGGGATTTGAGGGAGATAAATAGAGATAATTTTGCATTCAATCAACTATGTTTAATCATGTGCCAGTAACTCTCTATACAGGTACAAACAAAGTTGCTTGCTTTCCAGGTAAAAATGGTGCCAGCCTGGTTGGTGGTGACATCAGACCCTGATTTTTCTGTCACATCTCTGGGAGGCTGTATTGCTTGAATTGAACTTCAGTCACGTAAAAGATACACAAGCTTAACGTTTCTAGGCCTTTATTATTGTGGTTCATTTTCGTTCTTTCTGTCAGAACTTAGAACATATTTTACTTAACTTTTTTCTCCTTTGACTCATATTTTCCTTTTTTAAATTTCTATTATTGATCTTCATATTTTCATTTGTTTTGATGTCCATAATAGGATAGTATTTTGGAGTAAATTCCTAGTTATTGCATACATGTATTGAGGTACAGTAAAATAATTTTTTAAGTTGGAAAGAAGTAATAGGATGACCAGTAGCTAATATTTATTAAGCTCTTACTGTGTGCAAAACACTGTCCTAAGAGCTTTACATTCATTGTCTTATGAAATTCTTCCATCTCCCTATGAGGTAGGTATCGCTATCGGTCCACTTTATGGATGTGCCATCAGGTCCTGTCACCTTATTTTGTAAATGCAAGACTAAGAGAGATTAAAAACTTGCCTGAAGTCTTACAACAAATGAGTGAAGGTTTAAAATATTCATGAAATAAATCAGTCACCCATATTCCTTTTCAGACATTTGAAGCGTGGTTTCAGTGCCCCAAACCGCAGAGGCTCCCTGCTGATGGAGCTACATATCTAAAGATCAATAGCCAATTAGAAAACAAAGAACCAGATTTATCTGATGCAATGGCAGGGAGGTCTGGGTAGCTGTGCTGCATGCAGGCTTGGGTCTGGAAGACAGCGCGGGGTTTCCTGCTCTCCCTTCTGTGGAGACTGTCTGAGCCCAGAGGGGCAAGGCCTGTGCAGCAGGTTCTAATCCAGCCACCTAACCTGCTGTGCAGGAGAGAAAGGCTGACTGCCTCACCCTCACCTTGCGGACCAAAAAGCTGAACAGAGAGCACAAGTGTTGCTAAGCCTACCTCCAAGGGACAGCTGTGCCCAGCGAGGGATTTCCGTAAAGGGACAGGAAGGGCAGACAGGACCACAAAGTAGAAGAGGAAGCAAATAACAGACCCAGCAGCCATTAAGAAGCGGTCTGATTTGAATTGGTCTCCTACCTCTTGGATGAAGGCCTGCTGGCTCCCTCCTTGGGGGGACTGTGAAGGGGCCTAGAAAAGGGTTTAAGTGTGAGTAGGAATATTCTGGAAGCTGGGATGGGTTGAGGTGTAAACGAGGGGAGAAGAAAACAACGGTTTCCTTCTTAAGATTACTGCTTGGTGGAGAAAAAAATGCCAATTATTATAAACATTGCTTGTAACTAGTGTCTTTTGTTTTATCATTTGAATCAACGCTGGTTGCAACTCACTCAGTGGGTTTCCTGACCCACTAATGGGTCTGGACCCTCAATTTGAAAACATTGTTCTAGGAAGTTTGATGACACAGTTTTGGAGGAAAGAACTGCTCTTGTTTATAAAACATGTCAGTGGACTGTTTGGTTATATGAGAAGCAGGACTTAGGGGCTGGATTGGACAGGAGTGGCTGACAAAGGGAAGCAATTTGGTATAACTGCAAAGGATAATACAATTAAAGTAACATTATAGGTGTTGGTGGAGAGATTACTAACACCTGGTAATGTTGAACACCTTTTCACGTGTTTATCTGCCATTTGTCTTGGGCAGTGTGGGCTGCTATGCTAGAATGACAGGGACTGGGTGGCTTAAGCAATAAACATTTATTACTTACAGTTCTGGAGGCTGGAAGTCTGAGATCAAGGTGCCTCCCTGATTGGGTTCTTGGTAAAGGCCCACTTCCCGGAGTACAGGTGACTGTCTTCTCAAATCCTTTTATAAGGACACTAATCTTACCACCAGGGTTCTACCTTTATGAACCAATTTACCTCCTAAAGGGCCAACCTCTAATACCATCGCATTGGGCCTTAGGATTTAACAAGAATTTGGGGGTGGGGTGGGGGTGGGGGCTGGGTACAAGCATGTGGTCCATAGCCCCATCTTTGGCGTATCCTCTTTGGTGAAATGATAGCATTTTTAATAAACCCGTGTGTTGGAAGAAAATAGAGCATCATCATCAACAAAAGCAATAATGTGTGTCATAATGGTAAGCACTCAATCTTTCTGTCTCTTTTTTAATCTCCTGTGCATAAAACCCTGTGCTAGGAACCAGGGGTACAAAGGTTAACTCAACGGATACGGCTCTTCCCCTCATGGAACTTACAATCATGAGGTAGGTGAGGATGTGGGAAACTTTTTAGAACAAATACACATATGTATAATGATGAAAAGTGACGTCTTAAAAGAAGAAAAATCATGAAAAAGAATACTGGAGACTTAATGTACATTGAGAGTCAAGTCTTTTCAATTCGTACCTGAAAAACGAGTAGGTGTTGTGCAAGTTCTGTGGGGCCAGGAGCCACTCCGCCTATAGCAGCATGTGTTGAGGGTCCTGAGGCAAGACAGGGCTGAAATGTGCATGCGTGAATGCGAAGGCGGGCTAGTGCAGCAGGGATGCAGGGCCATGTGGCAGAGGGGCGGGAGGTGAGTTCAGCAATGCAGGCAGGACCCGGACAAGATACAGGGAAATCACCTCGGAGGCTACTGTAGAAGTCCAACTTGTTTGAACCAGCACTGCAACCAAGGGAATAGAGAGAGAAATGGATAGTTTTGAAGTATATCTTGGAGTAGGGACTGACGACACGTGGTAAGGAACTGTATGCTGGGGGCAGGGAGGGCAGGTGAAGAGGAAGGAGGTGGTGAAAATAGCTCCCAATTTGCCTGATTGAACAAGGGGGTCAATGGAGGTGACTTTACTAAGATGGTGAAAGAAAGAGGAGGACCAGATTTGTAGGGGGGGGGGGTTGTAGGCATGTTATTTTTAGATGTATGTAAATTCTGAAGACAGATGTATGTCTACAAAACAGTAAGTCTGTTTAATGGTGTAATAAATTCCAGGGGCTGCCAACTGAGGCTGAAAGAGTTGAGGCTAAAAGAAAACAGCTCAAGTCCAAAGTGCATCTTCCTTCCCCTTGCCTCTAGGATTTTTCATGGAAATTTTAAATAGTGTGGGCAGGTGTCCACCAGATGGCAATATTTCTTTATAAAAGCCCAGATTTATTGTAGAAGCCATACGTTCTCATCTACATCAAGGTGGATCCTTGTGGGGCGCACAGCCAGAGTCTAGTCAAAATTATTGCAAGTACAGCCCAGCCTGCTGACTTCTAGTGATGTTCGCAGGGGGCAGCAGCTTCATGAGCAAGATCCTTACGCGGCTCTTACAAGGAGACAGGTGTGTGTGTGTGTTGGATCTGGGTGCTTCATTTCATGAAAAGCCCCTTAATCCTAAGTGTTGTTCGTGTGAGCACATGAGCAATATTGGAAACCTCATACAACCCCCCTGAGCCTCTCTGTTCACCTGCAGAATGGTGAGCATATTATCCCAACCTCATGGGGCTAGCGTGAGTATAAAATTAGATAACACATGCCTATCATGTGTCTCGCACAGTCCTGGTACAAACCAAGCACCTAATACATTATTATTATGCCCACAATGCCTTATCTGCAGCCTCCCTCCCCCAAGGCTTTGTACCTTATGGCAACCTTGGCTGGGGGCAGCCTTCTAGGTGTGATCTCACAGCTAAAGCACACCAGTCACTACAAATGGCGGACTCCCTTCCAGGTCCTTTTAGCCTTGGTTCATGGCAGGTGCTCCTCCTTGATATTACTTCCCACCAACTTCATTTTCAGAAAGATGGAACCCTTCTGCCATTGACTTGTCTAACTGGACAGGCAAGCCATGAAGGGTGAGAGAAAGGAAGTGTCTAGATGAAACACAAATGCTAGAAAATCAGCCCCTGACTAACAGACAGCATTGAATTCAATTACTTTCTGTTTGGTTGCCTTTCCTAAGCTACTGAAAGATGTACAATTGCTATCTGCAGGCTTGTAATTACATATTCCCAGCCTGCCAGGTGGGATAGGTCCAAGCTCATCTTGTTTGGAGGCTGACGCAATGTGAATGCAGCTTAGAGTTGTCTTGGGAAGAAACTGGCTTCTTGCTAGTACCTGTGGTTTAGCCACAGGGAATATTTCTACATCAGGGGCCAGCCAGCTCCCCCGACTGGACTCATCTTCGTCCTTCCTATTCTATCATCCCACCAGATGCTTCATTTTCCCAAAATATTTTGGTGCTTTAAAAACATGGGTTCAGAAATGCTACTAATTATCACTATAGTATTCAGTAACATTGATTTATAGGTGTTTTTAGCTTTTTATTTCATTGGGATTATTGGAGGGGTAGGTAATGAGCCGAGCCAGAAGAGGATGGGAAATGCACCTTTGATATAAAGAGAAGGAGAGGATTTTTTGGTCTTTAACCTGTACTGCAGGTGGCAAAAGAAAGTTTCATGTGTTCAGTCTATACACATGATTGCTAAATGGGTAGAGTGTCAAAATACCACCACATGAACATAGGTTCTCATACTTCCTCACATGTAAACAGCGCAGCTTGGACTATTAGTCATAATCCATCACAGGCTTCTTAAGTGAATTTCATATTCACTTAAGCATGGGTTATTTCTCACATTTTCTTTGCTGATATTCAGAAAGATTAGGCAACCTGATTCATTCAACAAATATTTATTGAGAGTATTATATGTGCCAGGCATTGTTGGAACCAGTGAACGAAAGCCCCGCCCTCATGTAATTTACATTCTAGTGGGGAAATACACAATAGGTAAAATATATAATATGCCCCATTGGGATGAGTGACATGGAAAAAAATAACATGGGGAATTGGGAAGAAGATTGAATGCTCTTCAGGTGGTGAAGGTACAATTTTAAATATGGTAGTGAGAGAGTGTCTAATTGAGAAGGTGACATTTTGGTTAAGACATGAAACCTGGACAAAAGAGCTTTCTGGGAGGAGTTAAGAGCAATTGCAAAAACTTGGAAGCAGAAACAATGCCAGAGCAGAGCAAAAGAACAAGAGAAAGCCAGGAAATCGTTTGGAGAGGTTAGAAGGAAGACTGTGAGGACTTGTGGGCTGTCACAAGGTTTTGAGGATGGTGCATAATTTGAGTTAGATTTTTAAAGGATTACCTAAGGCATTGTGCAAAGGCAGAGACAGATGGAACAATTTTGGGACTGTTACAACAGCCGGGGTTAGATGAGCTTGGTTTGGACGAAGGTAGTGCTGGTGGAGGTTGAGAAGTGGTCAGATCTGGAGCCACCAGAACTTGCCAATGCACTATTAGCTGTGGGGTGTGAGAAAAAGACAGAAGCCCAAGGTGGCATCAAGGTTGGTGGAAGGATGGAATTGCCATTGCCTGAAAAGAAGACTATGGGGCAAGCTTGGCAAAGGCAAGATGAGGAATCAGAATTAGATATGATAAGTTTGTACCTCTGATTAGACATCTCAATAGAGATACTGAGACATCAGTTGGATATATGAGGTCAGTGTAGAGGTTCTGGCTGGAGAAATAAATTTGTTGGTCTTCAGTGTATGGATGTTATTTAAAACCTTGAAACTGGATGGATTTACCAAGGGAGTATGTGTAGACAGAGTAGGAGTCTGAGGACTGAGCTCTGAGGTCTGCCAGCATTTAAGGGTTGGGATGACGAAGGATCCAGCAAAGGAGAAGGCACATCCAGTGAAGGAGGAGGAAAACCAGAGGACGTGGTCTCCTCCCAGCCAAGCGAAGAAACCGTTTCTCAGAGAGGGAGTGATCAGCTGTGTCAAAAGCTGTTGCCAGTTAATGTAAAATGAGCCTGGAAATGGGTCATTGGCTTGGGCCAAGCAGTGAGTCTCCCCAGTTCTTCGCTCCCATGGCAGTTTGTTTTCGTTTTCTTCATTGAAACTAGCCTATTGTTATTATTATTATTATTATTAATGATTATTATTTTGTGATGTCTGACTTTTTCACTGGATAGTAACCCCTAAGAAAGCAGGGACCGTGATCGTTTGGGGTCATTGCCTGAAACGTATTAGGAACTGTGAAATTTATCTTTTGGGGGGTTTTTGTTTTGCCACATAGCAGTCAATCTCCCTTCCTTGCCTTATTAACGGTGTCTTAAATCACATCGCAGAATTATCTCTCTCCTTTTATGTATAGATGGAAAATTCATGTGCTTACCTCCTGATTTGGAATCCAAAGGGGGCAGATGCTGACCCAGACCCCTACACCAGGGGGCAGGCTCCATCCATCAGAGGATTCTGAATTTGCCCAAGAACAAGAAGTGTTGAGTACACTAGCATCTCTGTCCTGACCGCATCCCTCCTGGTGGGATACTGTTGCCATGGTTCCCATTTTCTCCAGAGCCCTTTTCTCCAGCCTCTTTAGTTCTCTGAGCTCCCAATATCCTTCAGGTAAATATCCTGCTTAAGTCAACCAGAGCCAGTTCCTATTCCCTTCAATGAAAAAAGTCCAACGTTTTATCACTCAATAAATATTTGTTCAATGAATTAAAAAAGTATGGTTTTCATTTCACAAATGGAAAGTCTGAAGTTCAAAGAGCTTTAGCCAATTGTCTAAGTCCACACGCCTTCCATATTTCACCAATTCTCTGTTGCATCCTTTTCCCATTCTCAGATCTCTGCAGTGAGGATGCATTATACAATTGCTGGTGTCTTGCAGTTAATTTGCAATACTTTTCCTGGTTTAAATGCTGTGTAGCACTAAAAAGCATTTATATAGCATTATATAAAATAATGCTGTACCTTCTATCAGCTTGTATTCAGTGAAATATAATACTAAATGTTAGAGTGAGGATTCAAATATATCTCAAAAGCCTGTACATTTTTTTAAATCTTCACCTGAAGATGTTTATTGATTTTAGAGAGAGAGGAAGGGAGAGAAACATTGATGTGAGAGAGAAACATCGATTGGTTGCCTCCCATATGTGTACCAACTGGGAATTGCCCTGCAACATAGGTATGTGCCAACCAGTGATCGAACCCACAGCCTTTTGGTCTACAGGATGGTGCTCCAACCAGCTGAGCCACTGAGCCAGGACAAAAGTCTATTTGCTTTTGTTTCCCAAGGAGTTTACATGTAGTTGGAGAAAAAAAGTGGAAGAAAAGGAAAACAGTACCTCTCTTGAATGCTAGACAGAGGACCTAACTAACCAAGGTTTTACGGGTACACAAACTCAGAAGGTTTAGTTGGGGGCGCCTCTGGGTGGGCATCTAATCCATCCTGCAGGGATAAGAAAGATTTTGACGGATGGAAAGGTGGGAAGAGAGAAGCGAGGACTGCATCCTAGATGCTGTCAGCAAAATAGACACTTAAATGCGGGTCGGAGGCACAAGGCTGAGGTTAGTGAGGATGATCACTCAGGGTCTCCCCTCACAGTTTCCCTTTTCCTTCCCTAAAGTAACTATTCCTCCAATTCTCCCTGCGTTTCTCTCACAATTCTTTTCTGCTGCGACCTCTTTTCTGGCCGCCTCCCCCTTCCCACCTCCTGTCCTTTCCTCCCAGTTGATTCTGCTCTTGCATGTGGTAGACAGACTGACTCGCTTTGGGACTCAGGAACAAAGGAAAAATTGTTCTAGGTGAAGGGACAGCAATGTGCCAAGGTTTGAAGATGTGACATGTAATGAGTGAGGGGAAGGAGAGTGGGTGAACATGATGGGAGAGTCGGATGGGTGGGGTTATTCATTTATTCTACACATTTTTATTGAATACACAGCAGGTATTGCTCCAGGCATTGGGATATAGCAACGAAATGAAAGCAAAGTGCCTGCCTTTAGGGGCTCACATTCTGACAAGGGAAGAGAAAACAAAAGTAAATAAACATATAAATATATATGTAGGTACATATATAAAAATGTCTGATGGTATAAGAGCAATGAAGAAAAATGTTAAAAGGGAAAGAAAATATTAAAAGGGTTAGAAAATTGATAATGATGGGTTTGGGGTGCTAATTCAAATACAACGGCCAGGGAGGTCCTCTTTGTTAAGGTAGTATGTCAACAGAGACCTGAAAGAAGGGAAGGAGAGTCTTGTGCACGTCTAGGTGAGAAGCGTTTCAGGATGAGGGCACAGCACCTGCATAGGTCTTGCGGGGGAATCACTGTAAGGAATAACATGCCTACAGGAGAGTGGGTGAGGGACAATATGGTAGCAGATGCATGTGGGGAGCTAATGTTGGACCAGATCATGCAGATCTTGCCAGTGTTAAAAGGGTTTGGGGTTTTCTTTCAAGTAAACGGAGAGCCTTTGGGGAGATCTGAGCCAAGGAGAGAGAAGGAAGAGATGAATGGGCCCTGATCATTACGGAGCTAGAATGCTGCTCCAAAATTCTGAATGTGATTCTCCATTGTCCCTGGAACTTTTCATTTTTGAATTCATTTAAAACAAGTAGGAATCTACTCTAATAAGTAAATATGATTTTTTTTGTGGAGCCCATCTAGAACAGATGTAACGGAGTGATAGCTTGTTTTGACAGAAACAGGCTGCAGAAGGTTACGCTCCCTCTACTCTGCCTTTGGTTGTCAAGGAGATACCTCTGAAAACCTCTTCTCTTGTATCTAAATGTCACCGTGTAGCACTTAGATTATTCATGCTCTCCTTTTATTACGTTATTGTAAAGTTCACTCAGGAGTTAACAATTTCACTACCGGTAAGTCTGTTCATTGCACACTCCCTTTGCTGTTATTTTGATTGTTGCTCTTTCTCAGTCCTTCTGAGGCTGCTTCCCAGGAAGAAGTTGCACCTGAAAAAGAGCCATGTGTGTCCCTAGGAAGTCCTGACAGTGAGACAGGCTGCAAAAGGCAAGCTCATTCTGAAAGACTGATGGAAAAGTGGAGAGTTGATGGAGCAGTACAGAAAAATATATGAAACTGAGTTGTTTTCAGTATAATGCATTATTTCAATTGCTGATCGATCAGGGTGAATATTGCTGTATTCATTTTAAAGAGAGGGAAATTGAGACTCAGTCGTAAAGACACTTAATGAGGTAGTTGGTAGCCTTGGGACTAACAGCTCTTAGTTCAGCGTGATTTCTACAGCCCTGCACTTTTTCAAAGATATAAGTCAGAGGTAATAGATTAATTTGTTCATTCAGTCATTCATCCAGCACACTTTGATTGAGTGCCTTCTTTGAGCTGGGCACCATTCGAGGCCCTGAGAACACGGGGTTGAATGAGACAAGCTCCTCACCCCCCTTTCATGCCTAAACAGACATTGCTCTTGGCTGTCAGCTGCACGTAGCTACAGAATTCATTATTGATCAGAGTTGGCCCTTTAGATGAAGATCTGTTTGTTATATCCCTGGCTTAGGGGTACACGATTCAGAGTCTGAGCAAGCTGACTCCTAATCAGTTTTCCCTTTGAGAGGAAATTGAGGTTTTCTAATAAGCTCCAGACAAAAGGACGTGTGGAGACAGATCTGGAGATTAGGACAGCCACGGATATTGTTGGCTCAGGATCAGCTTCTCCCAAAGTGTTGTTTCATAAACTGTTTAACAATTCTGGTGAGCGGAATGCATTTCTCCCAGCTTATTCAAATCACGCGTCTTAAAGCATTATGTCTCTAGGCTATAATGCACTATTCGGAGTAAATGATGCATGCAGCTATCACTTCCTTTCAGCACAAGATAGGAAACAGGTTAATGTCTGTGGACCTTGTGCCTCGCTTACCCATAGCAGCAACACTATACTCGTGCTGTGAGGGGGCTTGAGGGCTTCCATCTGGTAGCAATTTGCTTTTAACGAACATTTTTAACAGAGGAGAGAATGGAGTTTCTATATCGAAGTATCTTTCTGAAAGCTCTGTCAGTAACTAACATGTTTAGAGAAGAGTTACACTATCTGCATTACTGTCTGCACTTCTTAATTCTTCAAGCCTTCATGGGCTCACCCAAATCAGACAAAAGAAGAAATTAATGAAATGTATTGTGATGTTCAGACAGATCAAATAAAAGACGTGCCAGATACAAATAGCTCACACTGCATTATCTGATTTTGGTCATCAGCCTTTGCTTTTTCATCTGAAATGTCTGGGCATCTGTAGCACCAAGACAGGCTTGTCTCTCTGCTGTTGTTTCTTCAGCTGTCCCTTTAGGGATTTAATGTAGGGTTTATAGCATCTGTTGTTCTGAGTTTGGGCGTATCTGAGTTTGTCATCCAGCAAGGCTGCTACTTGGGGGAAACTGCTTTGAGGGGAAGATAACATATGATTTGCCTAAGAGTCCAAGGTGTTTTGGAAGACCAGGGGCCAAGGTCCCAAACTCTGCTCCCTGAGGTCTGGTTAGGTCCAGTGGCTGAGGAAAGGCGAAGGGCTCCCATTAGACCCAAGACAAGGAAGAAGGGGCTCTGAGATTCCTAATATGAAATCAACTGATAGATGGGGGCTGTCTAGGCTGATGACCCGGATCAAGACCTCAAAGTGTGTGATACTGGTCTGGTTCCTACACAATGCGTCATTCATACTAGTTGCTCTTCTGGACCAGAGATCCTGGCACAGCAGAAAGAATACAGGGAAGAATTCCTGAGAATGAGGGTGTCATCTGAAACACTGGGCAGAGCAAAGCCCCCACAGGGACACCAGGTAGAAGGCATGGCAGCCCTGGGCCCAGCCACCTACTTCTCTTTCAGCTTGGTGCGAGACGCCAGTCTGAACGTTGTTGCATTGTGTAAGGGTTCTGGAGATCGCTGGACTGCTTAAAGTTGAAAACAACCCAAGATACCACATTTTGCTAATAGGGCTTGAGGGTGTTGGAGTATTCAGGTGAAGAAGAAAGCTGGTGTGGCCGCATCTGTACTCTGAATCTGTGGGACAGGATGTACTAGCTACACTGTGTGTGTGCGTGCGCGCGCGCGCGTCCCCCCAACTGGGATTTTACAACTCCTTGGACACCCAGATCCACATCATAGACTGAGTATCTGTCCCTAGAATTGGAGCCCTTCTGTGACTGAGATAAGGGCCACCATCCTTATCGTGGGAAAGTCACTGCCGATTGGGAGGACGCCAGGGGGCTGGGCTGAGCACAGGCTAGAAAAAGCACGCGGGGAGGCGTAAAAACCCCTGGGCAAACACAGAGTAGGGAGCAAGACATTTAGAGAAGAAGAAACGATGAGGGCAACCATATCAGAGGGGTGGGAGATGCTACTTCATCTTGAACGTCTAGGACAATATGTGGAGAGTGATTATGAAGGATTCTGACTCGAACTCTAAACTTGTAAACGTTACAGAATCTTTCCTTGGAGGAGCAGCACACAGCATGTGATGTGGCCGGGGGTCCTGGAGTGTGACGGGAACCCTTTTACCCCAAGGGCTGGATCTTGCAGGTCCTGATGACACTCATGAGGTATGAAAACATCCTGAGAGTATGTTTTGAGAAATAAAATTATAGCCACAGGGGAAAATGATTGAACTTTGTTCAAGAGGGCTTACTTTTGAAATAATGCTTAAAATACTAGTTGTTTTCTTAAACATTATTCTTAAGAAATATGAGCAATAAAATGGCAACAAATACACGTCTATCAACAGTTGAATCTAAAATACCAAAACAAGCAAAATGGGAACAGACTCATACAGAGAATATTTTGATGGTTGCCAGATGGGAGGGGGGTTGGGGGGACTCAGTGAATAAGGTGAAGAAGGGATTAAGAAGTATGAATTGGCAGTAACGGAACAGTCATGGGGACCTAAAGCACAGCACAGGGAATGTAGTCGATAATATTCTAATAACTACGTATGGTGTCAGATGGGTGTGAAATTTAACAGGATGATCACTTAGTAAGGTATGTAATGTCAAACCACAGAGGTGTACACCTGAAAGTAATACAATAATGTATGTCAACTGCAATTAAAAAATTAAAATTAAAAAAATTCAGAATAAAGAAATGTATGATTTTCACAATTATCTAGAAAGAAAAATCTAATTAAAAAGTAACTTGCTGCTAGATCAATTTATAAATCCATATTTTTTATTAAATCAAGCAGCCCGTTGTTTACGTAGAGCAGACTTGATATAAACGGGAGAAAATCATGGCCAAGCATCTGAGTTCTCGGAGGTCCACCCTTGCGACTCCCTCCACAAATCTAATCAGCCTCCAGCCGCGTCCTTTCTTTGCCACTGTGATCCTGCATTTGTTCCTTTTGCTGCTGCTACTTCAGGCTCCATCACTCATGCCTGGACAGGTAAATCAGACATTTCACTGGTCACTTTGGCCTTTGCCTTTTCCCCTCTTGTTCATCCTGCACGTGCTCCTCAGGTTCACCTGTCTAAAAGACTTCCTCTGTCGTGCTGCCCCCCTGTGGGAACATACTCATACCTCTTGTCATCAGACAATGTAGAGGTTCCCAGTTCCTGGCAAGACTTGATTAGCAGTGGTGGTGGTGGAGTGGGTGTTCAGTGCAAGTGACTTGTACGTACGTATCCAGTAATGATGTTCTAAGATTTGTAGATGATTTCCTTTTTACATTTTTTTGGGGGGGAAGGTTTGTTTATTTATAGTCATTTGACAAATATTTATGATGCATTCATTAGGGACACAAGAGTGAATGTGAGAGCCAAAGCCACCTGCCAGTGTAGGCAGACAGATTGTGCTTTAGGAGATAAACAGAAATATCTGGTAATGTTAAATGTTATGCAAAATATTGGGACAGGGTAAAGCAACAGGATGAGTAGGAAGCTACTTTGGGCTGCGTGATCAGAGAAGACTTGTGGGAGGAGGTGGCATTGGAGCTGGTGGCTGTGAAGATCTGAGGGAAGAGCATTCCAGGAAGAGGGGAGGGTCTTAGGGAGTGTGACTTCAGACTATTCAAGGAACAGAGAGAAGGAGTGTGGATGGAGGGTGGTAAATGGGTGAGGAAAACAGTAGTCAGACCTTATGTCTCAGGAACAGGATAATGACTTGGTTTTTCCTCTGAGGCGATAGAACTCCTAGAGGTTTAAATCGGGGAACTGATATGCACTGACATTTGTTTTCCAAGGCTCACTTAGGTATTTCGGAGGCCAGTTAAGAGTATTGCTGTGAGGCAGGCAAGAGACTGCAGTGGTTTGGACTAGGATGTTGACAGTGGAGGTGCAAAGATGTGTGTGAGCAAATGCAGAACATATTTTAAAACCGATGAAACTTGCTGATGGGTTGGCTGTGCGGGATGAGGCATGACAGCGACTTCTGGTTTTTTTGAGTTGATCCACTGGGTGGCTGGCGGTACTATGTGTCACGATGGAAGGTCTCAGTATTATCACTGTGACCATCGAGTACTAACTACATCCTGTGCTGTCTGGGTTTAGGAGTCACCCAGGGCAATTTAGCCTCTCATGACACAGCATGAGACTGCTGTGCTGTGTAAGACCTGTTAGGTCGTGCAATTTTATAGTGCCTCTTTTATGAAGGATTCCCACCACTAGAAGTCTGCCCTTTTCCCCCGTATCTGGGCTAGGAAACCAAATACAGATGTCCATTGAAACTGTATGTACAGTAAGAGTAAATAGGATTTGAATCAGGAGATGAAAAGTTTTCTATGAGTACAAATTTGTGTTTCATGGGCTTTAGGACAATGATTTAGATTGCTCCAAAGCCTTTTTTGCTCACTTTCTGAATAAATGATTTCTAGCTAGATAAGGAGCTAACTGTACTTCAGTTTTTATATTTTTATGAGTTTCCTATCTGCCTTTCCCAGAATTCTTCTCTATCAACAGCAGAGCCAGCTTGATCTGTCAGTAGATTTGACGCAACCCCATAGGGTCATCCTTGCTTCTAGTTAAAATTGGATTATCGGTCCCTGTTTTAGTTACTGCATTTGTATCCTGTTATTTTATTCCTGAACCGGAGCATGGAAACAAAGACTCCACCATCACTGTGCCACTACCTAGCATTTCCTGAGCATTTATTATGTGCCAAGCATTACGATAAACACTCTGCATACACAGTCACCCTTAATTTTGACAGCTCTCCCATGAATTAGGCACTGTTATGCTACTTTTTAAATGATGAAACTAAAACACAGAGAGACTAAGTGACTTTTCCTAGGTCACACAGCTAGTCAGTGCATGGTAAAGGGAGGACTCGGACCCAGGGTGACTGAAAAGTCCCTGCTCTGCATCACCTTCCCATAACTGCCTGCTCTAGACACATGCAAACTTGAGGCCCCTGGCTTGCTTGACCTGGGAATAGTTTCCTTTCTACCTCCCAGTCGATGTCCTCCCGTGGTGGACCCCTCCCTGACCCAGGTCCCTTCACTGCCAGGTGTCCCCGCAGTTGTGACTTCCCAGGCTGGTTCGTGTCATTAGGCATACTCGACAGCCAGAAGACTATTCTAGGTCACAGTTGGTATTTTTATTTAGCTCCAAACTTTTTAAATAGTGAGGCAGACAGTAATTAATCACTCAAGTGCGCTGGCTAACCAGCCCTATCAAGTAGGTGTCATTTTTTTTTCTATTTTTGACATAAAATAAAGGCACGGAGCTTGTAATTTGCTCAAGATCATGTGGCCACCTGGATTTCAATCCCTGTTGGGCTGACTTCGGTGTATCCCCTCAGTGAGTTTGTGGGGACGGTCTCCTCAGTGGCTCTAGCTTTGGGACCAGCACGCTTCCTATTTTACATGCAGCGTTACGTTTCTATTTTACTTCCCTGTAAATAAATGTCCCTATTTGAGTTTTTATGGTAATGGAAAATTTTTATACATTTTTCATCCTCTTGTCCATTCCCTTGAAACAGTAAAATTGATAAATTGGTTTTGTTCATCTCATTTTAGAACATAGTTAATCTTTTTCTTATTTTGGATTTGCGCTTTTGAATGCTTGTTTTGTCTGATTCTTGCCTTGGAATATTTTTTAATTTGAATACATTACTGTCTTAGGAAAAGGGGCTTTTTCTTAATAAAATTGAGCAATGCAATTTCTATGATAACAATTGCTTAATTATTCTGAAATAAACACAATATATCATGTATAATGCATCACTGAACAGCTTTACCACATGAATGCTCAAAACCAAGAGAAAAAGGTGTAAAGACCGGTTTAATGGAAAACATTGGAAATTAAAAAAAGGCAATTCTTTGGCCACATTCTGAGTCAGCCTGTGCTGGAAAGAGCCCCCCCAGAGGCGTGACTGGCTAAGCGGCAGCTGTGGATTTTGAATGTAATTGAGCAAACTTTTATCAGACTCCTGCTGTGCAACGAGCCACGTTTCGCGGTGGGTGCACAGAATGGAAGAAGCAGCAATCCACGTCCTGCAGGAACCGAGTGCATTAAAGGAGACAACCGTGATCCGTGATGAATGAGCAAACATAAAAACAAAAATAAATAACTATAGCTATATCGTGTGACAATAGTTTCTATAATTCAAACCCTGCTCTCTGGTGCTACTTCAGGCAGGTATGAATATGTTTTCCAATATCTTCTGACTTTTATTACTTTTTCTGTAAAATGAATATCAAGGACTTATTGTTATGCAGTTAAACTCAGATGAACTGAAAAGGACCATTTTTGCTAATTGAGTTCTTGGACTGGCAAGAAATAGAATTTTCATCTTGTTACGTATTCCATTCGATTTAAATTTTTTTTATCTCCAAAACAAGAAGTGTTAAGTCACTTCTATAGTGGTTCCCAAATTTTATTATATATAAGACTCTCCTTGGGAATTTGTTAAAAATACCAAGTCCTGGGGTCCCATCCTTACTGGTAAGGTTCAGAATCATTAGGCCAGGAATTCACTAGGGCCCAGGAATCTGCATTTTAGACAAACTGCCCAGGCAGCTCTGATGCCGCTGGTTTGGGGGAGAGCGTAGCCCCTCCATGTCACGGCAGTATTCCGGTCCTGGGCCAGTTTGCTGTCCCTCTGATCTACTCTGCTGTGTGCTCCTCTGTATCACTGAGGCGCAGGCTGGTTTCTCAGGATCTTATCAAGTGTCTTCTAGCTGGTTTTGGCCAATGGGAGGCGCTGGTGGGAGACTGGAGGGCAGGAGGAAAGTAATAGTTTCGACTCCTGTGGAGTCCGTCTTTGGGAGTGACTAGGTGCCACCTATGGTTCTAGCTCTGCTGAACAAGCCCACTGACCCCTTAGGTCAAGCCTAGGGGTAGAGCAGTTAATGTTTTTGCTAACTTTATCTAGCCCACATTATCAGTACTCCGGCCACATCTCTGAGAATCCCCTTACCATTTCTTTCCAAGCCAGCCTGACTTCCAAACGTCAGCTCCTGCCTGGGTCTCTGTTGGTGGGCTACCCACTCCCAGCAACCCAGTTTCTGGAACCCACTTTGTATATACAGCAGGCTGAGAGTACCTAAGAATTAACATTGTCTAGGGGGCAGCCCTTAACCAGTGACTGACTGGCACAAATACCCCGCTCTCTCTCGACATTGCTGGGATGATTCTGAGCTGTGTATTTGAGCTATTTTCCAGAGAGTCCATGTGGGTTTATAACAGGATGAAATGCTGCATCTCTCTGCGTCCTTCTTCTTCAAGCCTGCCTTGTTTCCACGGCCTTCAGGCTAATAAGTTCTGCTTAGTCTTGTATATAGACATACTAATCATTAGAGGAATTCTGCTTGCTACTTGAGTTGTACGAAAATAGCTCTTACCATTTTCCAGTTCCTTGACATATAAGAAGCCTAAACTTGGTACTTCCTTAGGTAGTGCCTTCTCAATCAATACATCTTTCTATATGCTCATTCAAGGTGTCAGGCACATGGACTTTGGACTGGTAACAGGGTTAAGATCCTGTTGCCCACTTGGATATTCAGCTTAATAAGGTGCTCTGTAATGGCTGCCTTGCCTTCTCTTTCTACAGCACTTCCCCTCATTGGACCATATTCCTTGTATTTCCCAATAAATTTCTTGCATTTGAACTTGATTCTAGCTTCTTGGAAACTCAAACCAAGACACTCACTGCCCCTGATTGGCTTCTCAGCCTCTTCTATCACCCATAAATTCAGTTTCCAGCTTCACATTCTCTTTGTTTTAAACTCTTGGAGGATTTTCTCGCCCTGGTTAGAGGTAGCTAGGTACTAGGTACGATAACTACTCAGGTGAACAAGCATGTTCTTTATCCCCAAGGGGCTCTCTGGCTAAAAGGGAGGATAAACAAGCCTGCAATGCAGCAGCATGTGATGAATGCAGCAGTTCACAAATATACACAGTTCAGAGGAGAGAGAAATTACTTGGAGGTCTGGACTGGCAGCTGGATGAGATCAGGAAAAACTTCACAGTGGAATTAACAGTTAAGCAAAATTTTGAAAGATGAGTTTTCTGAGTGGTTAAAGGGAGGGGCAAATGGCATTCCAGACAGAGGAACAGCGTTTGCAAAGTTGCAGAGGAGTAAAGCAACCTTCCAAATGTAGACACACGTAGCTGTTTTTCTGGAGAATAAAGTGGGATTCGGAGAGAGGCAGGACACATGGTTAGGAAAAGCACAGAGGCCAGAGTTGGGAAGCTGTTGTACACCCTGCTCCGGAGTTTATGCTCTTTAGGCCTGAAACGGGCCTTGGAGAGTTTTAGACACGGGGGCGATGTGATTAGATTTTCCCTTTAGTGATACAACTCCGGGGCTCCGTGAGGACAGGCAGTTAGCTTGGACCTTAGTGAGCGTAATATAATTAACCTGAGCTCCTCTTTCATGAACATGGCTCTTGCAATGCCTCATGTAATTCCAACTTTCAGGGATGAAATGCACAGAAAATCTGAACAGATCCATTTAGTGCTCTCGTTCATTATGTGCCTTCTCTGTGCCAAGCCTCTTCTCAGCATCAGAAATTCGATGGTAAGTAAGACAGACAGTTTCTTGCCCTCACGAGCTGTACAATACAAGCAGGTCCAGAGGCAACATGATCTGATAACCCTAAAGGTGTTTTGGGGACGCTTATTAGTATCTTGAAACATTCTGTCAAAAAAGGGGTTCCTTGGTAAGATAAATGAGGAATGCTGCCTATTTTGTCTCCTATAAAAGATTCACAAAAGCAAAATTTGCTAATTAAAGTCTCTGAGATGTTCCCGGATTAATTTTTCTGTGTTAGCCACCTTTGCTTTTACCTGCTTAGCGTGGGTCCTGCTTTTTGGGAAGAGCACCCTAATGTTGCTCCGGGGAACTGTTGCTCTTCATTCGGCACAGTGCTAGAGGGCTGTTAATCAAGGCACCTCTCCCTGATCTAGGTTTCGACGCACAGCCCCAGAAAGGCCAGTCAGAGGCTTTCTTTCTGGAATTCCCATCTTGAGTAGAGAAATACAGTGATTAAATATAGTTTCAGTTCATTTATCCCAGTGGTGGTATCCTTCCTCCTGGATCTCTCAAACTGTTCTTTTTCCTGTACTTTAACATTTTTGGTTATCCAGCTTGTAATAGAATAAAATAATCAGTCTTTCTGACTCCCTCATGCTTGAGCCTGCCTGGTTCCCATAGCCTGTTAGCAAGTTCTGCTTAATCCTGCATGTAAAAATGCTAATTATTAAAGGCATCTAACTTATAGCCTAGGGATTACTCAAATAGCCACCCTGCTCAAAACCACTTCCCCGAGGAGATAAGGAAGGTCTGTACAAACATAATGATTGTTTATCAAGAAGATTTGTAGGAACCTTGTGACTGAGACCACAGTAACCAGGGTTTATTGACTTAAAAAAGAGTTTCACCACCCAGCTTGGACCCTTGTTGAAGTCCAGATATCCGCAGTCATCAATCAGCTTCTTACCTCAAACCCCTCCCGCTCCCCCTTTCCTCTGACATTCAAGAAGCCTGATTTCTGCATGTTCTCAAGATTGTTCTTTAGGAAGCTAGTCTGCCATCTTCTCAGCTTGCTGGCTTTCCGAGTGAAGTTTTTGCCCCAACTCCTTGTCACTTGACTAGTGGCTGTCGTGCAGGGAGCAGTTCGAGCTTTCGCTTGATCACGCGCTTCGCCTTATACGAGTGTTCAGGTTGTGAATCATTTGCAGACCTATATCACTCCTGTGGGAACGGGGGTGGATCATGGGGCGGCTGTGACTTCTGGCTGTATCTTGAAAAGACAGAGAGCTCCTGATGAAGCAGAGTTGTATCAGCATCCAGAAATAGACATGTGTTTTGGAGATCCGCACACGCATCCGCACCGTCTCATTGATGCCTGCATTTGTACAACCTGGTCCTGTCTCTGCGTAACCCCAGGTATCTGCTGAGGTTGCTTCCCTCATTCCCGTCATTCTTCTCCTTGTCTCAGATGCTTTGACAGCATCTGAGAGATAACCCATCGGGGCACAGTTGCCTTGCCTGGGGAGTAGGGTTGGGGGTACAGACTGTGCCTACTGCCAAAGGTGTGTATGTTCCAGTGCTGGGATGTGGCCGAGCAGCCGGAAATGTGGGCACCTGTGAGCATGTAGCCACAGCTTCCGCTTGCCGAGGACTTGTGAACTTCCTTTAGAAGGGCTGAAAGATCGAGGTGTTTCTGTATTGTTTCATTCTAGCTGCTGGAACAAAACACTCCAGTCGGTGTGGAAAAATAAAATTCATCCAAGTAAATTTGAAGATCTAATTGGCTTTATTAAATGATTCATGAATTGAACAGCAGCTCATCTAGCAAGCAGAGGGATATGCTGAGGGACTGTACAAAATGGAAAGTTTTTATAGGAAGGAGGGTGTGGCAGAGGAGTTATTCGCAAAACAACAACAACAAAAGGATTAGTTTTAGACCTGGAAGTCTTTGGGGAGGATAAGGGATGAGCAACAGCTTCATCATGCAGGCGGCCTATTCTTCCCGTGGGGTGGGGGGAATGGAAAAGGCCCCTGGTACAGACCACCTCCTTGGGTACCGAGCAGGAAATTCCAGGCTGGTTGAGTAAGGTTACATTTCCGGTGAAACTACAGTTAGAGCAGGTATTGTCTCTGTGTTTGGTGTCATGGGCTTTAGCACAAGTGACGCCATTTGGGGCCTGCTATTTTCTCTTTAATACTGGGTAACTTATAAACAACCAAAGTTTGTTTCTCGCAGTTCAGGACCAGGGTGTTTTTATAAGAACATCAGTCCCCTTCACGCGGGCTTCTGCCTTATGGCCTCCTCACCCACCCCAAACTGTCTTCTTCCTAGTACCATGATACTGTGCATTAAGATTTCAACATACACATTTTCAGGGAGATAGAAACATTCCGATTACAGACGTGTTGAAGCAAGAAGATTTCGTTTCACTTTATTCTGAGTGGGACACCTATACTCGGGCCACCAATTTTCAGTAAGTTTGATTTATGGAATCAAAGCCATCCCTCTGTGAGTGAAAAAGGGGCCACACACTCAGCCTGACAAGCTCCGGGGAAGCCTGCATGGTGGGCCTTACAAACTCCTGGTAGGTAGTCACATCCTAGCCCTGTAGTTTTCTTGACAAAGGTCCACCTTTACCTTAGGTAAACTTGTCTGTTGTCTCTTTTGCATGTAAGATAATATACCTTGGAAATGTCAGAGTAATCTTTTTTTCCACACCCCTCAGGGCACAACTGGGCACTACTTCTGCACCAGAGCACAAGACCTCCAATCCCTCATTGTTATTTTGATTCATGAATACTATCCCTAGGCGCTGCACGTGTTAATTATTACAAGTATGTGGCTCTCTGTTGTACTTTTTATCCGACTCCAAAGATTTCCCACCCCCTTAATCTGTCATGAGTGGATTTCATGTAACTCTTCTTATGCCTCCTCCGTTTATTCTGAGAGGTAAGACAAGATGCAAAACTTCCATTTCCCAGAGCATCTTCTCCATCTATTGAGATTTTGCTTCCCAGCAACTGTCATCAGTTTGGCTCAAATAAACTTACAGAAACTCTCTGCAGGTTTGACCATTTCTGATGTCGGCACCTCTCCTGCCCTTCATTTTATTCCTTCACTCCTTTCCCTCTCCCTTCTCTTTCCTTTACAGGTGAGGTAGTTACCGATCTGATTTCTACTTTCCCTGGGTGGCCTGAGTATGGTGCTTAGTTGAGCAATAACGAACTAACTTAATAATTTTCTATTTGGAGAAGGAGCATCCTTTCACATTTGTACTAGTGGCAGTCTGGTCTCCGAGCTGCCCCAAATCCTTCTAAAATACTTCAGCCAGCCAGAGCCAGGTGAGGTTTCTCATACCTGAAACTTCCTGTGTCAGGTGATACTTCCGGTGTCATTTTCTAATACTCCTCATCTTCCTCCAAACCATTGGAAATCCTGGTCCGATGGAGGTGGCACTGGTCTAGGGAGGAAGAGACCAAATTTTACTAATGAGAAACTCAAAACCCATTAAAGTGAATGGGAGGCGGGACTCCTGGCAATGCAGAGTGGAGCAGATGACAAGTTCTCTCCCTCAAAAACAGCTACAAAAATTATCCAAACCCCATTTCAGCCCTCTGGGGACTGACAGCAGCAAACAACAAATTGAGAAACATTTATTCAGGACAGGCTGTCGAACTGTGGGTAAGAGCAATGGCAGTCTGTGGCTTTCCGGCTTGGGGCTGCTGAGTGCCCCTACCCCAGGTCTGTTAACCCAGCACTGCTACCAGGGTGCGGCTGCCTGTGAAAACTTGGGGATTTCGAGTGGAGGGCGGTGTCAGTGACATTAGAGAGCTCATTAGAAAGCAAACGGAGAGCCTGCGGCCTTGCCAGCAGGAGGTTGTGGCCAGAAATTTAACAGGGAGACTTTGGAAATGAGATAAACTCCCCACACATCACTGGCCGCCTGAGAGGATGTGCACGCGCAACTCCTGGTGGGGCCCAGCGGGAAGTGAAAGCTGGCGCTCACTTGAAACCTGCCTGTGTGTGTGTGTTGTTATATTTATACACGTATTCTTATGCTTACCATTTCCAGTGTTCTTAATTTCTTCCTATGGATTCAACGTACTGTTTGTGTAAATATATATTTCTTAATTTGTTTAAAGATATAAGATTGTACAAGGCAATGATTATGATATTGTACTACTGTACTGCTGGATATATATATATATATCCTAAATCTGAATTATTTATTAAAAATGGTGTATTTATTCTTACCTGTTTAAACTTCAGTCACTTTCCAATTACCCTCCATTTGATGCAATACACCTATCAAGATGTTTTTTCCACAGCTCAAAACATTTTTTGAACTTGTTGATTTTCATGCTTTTTAGTGCTTCTGCTGCTTTCGTTTCATCTCTTACACATTGGCAAAATGTTTCCCTTTGAGGACTTTTTTCATCTGGGGAAACCAAAAAAAAAGTCATTTACGTGAAGAATGAGTGAATAGGAAGGGTAGGGCACGGAGGTCATTCTGTTTTTGGTCAAAAACTGCTGAAAACTCAGCAGGATGTGGGTAGGTGTGCTCATAAATCACCCCTCATGAAGTAGGCAACCGTGTTGAAAGAGTCTTCAAAAACCTTTCACTGGAGCTGAATGCACCCTCTCACAACAACACCAGCTGGTACACTGATACAGACATGTTCCTAGAACACTCACCTAGCAGGAGAAGACTTACTACAAGGTAATTGTAGATAATTCTGTGGGGTTTTTTGGGAGGGGGGGTTCCCCCTTATATATACACAATAATAGCACCAAAAAGGAGGAAGGAAATAGAGCTACATTGGAGCAAACTTGTTATGTTTTACCAGAATTAAGTCAGTGTTAAGCTGAAGTAAGTTGTAGTAAGATATATATTATAATTTCAAGAGCAACCATGAAGAAGATAACTAAAAAAATATAAAGAGTGAATTGATTCACACAGTGTCACCCAGCCAGCTAGTGGGAGTGAGGCAACACTTCACCTATCCGCCTCAGTTTTCCGTAGGTCAACTCAGCACAGTAACACCAGCCATGTCGCCTCACTGGTAGGTTCTGACCTCCCACCCTAGATCCGACTTGGCTCTTTGCAGAAAGCACCCAGCGCACTGCAGGCTGCCTGGCCTCTGGCCAAAGTTGGAAAATCTGATGTGGCCGGCGCTCGCAGTTGTTCTCCTCCCTGAACACATGGACTTGGCTGCCCTTCCTCCAGTCCAAAGCCCTCAGCAGTAATGTCAGGGAACTCAGGTTGCTTTCGGTGTGGCTTGAGTACCCTCCAACTTTTTGTCCTCTTCCGGTGCCATGGAATCTAAGGGAGGCCTTGTGCTGTATTTCAATCAGCTGACTGCAGCCTCCTGCATTTCCTGAGCTTCCTGTTCCTCGGAAGATGACTTTTACCACTGTCCTCTCCACCCCCCCCACCCCACGCACACACACACTGTCCCACCTCCCCACAGCCTCCATCCTCTACCTCCAAAGCTCTCTTTTTATGGTGCAATGTATCAAACTCTACCCCTCAGCTCCTTAGACTATCCCACCAGCAGGACGGCACGTGGGGTTTCCCACACTTTGCTTGGACTAAGTCTACGATGCCAGAGCCGTGGCTTCTGGGCCAGTCTCCCTTCCCATTCTTTGTCTCCAGTCTTGACCAGTGTTCTAAGACTTTACTGCGCATAGCAGTGATTTTCAACCTTTTCCACCTCATGGCCCTCGGAAACTAATTACTAAATTCTGTGGCACACCCAAAAAAACTATTGTATTTTTTGCTGATCTGACAAAAAATAGGTAAAATTTTGATTAATTTACACAGGAGAGCTATTGTTGTGTTTGTTGTTGTCATTTTTTGTATCAGTCTTTTTTAATTGGACATCTCTGCCAGCAAATATATCTTTGTAAAGACACAGTCTTAAATATTTTTGTTCATAATATAAGACTATGAATATTATTTGTGTTCAATACATGACACATATGTATAACCAAAATGATAATAATAACAACAACAACATAATAACATCAATAATTGTAAGTTGTCATTTTTTTAATTTGACAATCTAAGGGCAAAGAGGTCAGTGGCCCTGACTAAAAAGTCAGGTATTGTATGTTTTGAAAATTCTTGCAGCACACTGGCTGAAAATTACTGGTGTACAGGAATCACCTGGGGTACTTGTTACAGTGCAGATGCTAGTTCAATAGGTCCCGGGAGGAGCCTGAGATTCTGCACTTTCATGCCGTCCCAGGAGGCGGGGGTGCTGCTGGTCGGTGGACCATGGTACCTAAGAGTAGTCAGGCTCCAGATCAGCGCATAGCGGAGCTCTAACACCCGCCTTGGAGCTAATATTGACATGGCATTACTTTGAGCGTACTGAAAGATCAGAAGTGAAAAATAGGGTTTTAAAATATAAAAAGAAAAATATTTAATCAGGGTTATTGACTTTAGAATGTCACATTTTTAAAAACCTTTAATGCTGATGAGTTTTGTTGTGTTTTGTCTGGGTTTTACTCTAATCCCTGGCTCCTCTTGACTCTCTCTCAAGAGAATTCAGCATTATACAGAGTCATCTTGAAACCTTTCTAAAGGAGTACATTGATTGAGATAACAAAGATCACTCCTCATATTCATCCATCCAGCCGTCTGTGTGGCCATCTGTTTAACTGTCCATCCCACCATCTCTCCATTCATCCAAAATTTCCTAGAGTCCTCTATGTAGCATCGATGCTGTGAGGACTGTAGGTGTTAATGAGACAGATTTTGCCCCTGAGAAATTCTCTGTCTGGTGGACACGACATAATTCTTAGGATATACTTTCAAGGACAATATTAATATGAAGCTCTAAAATATTGTGACAGTGATAGTTAAGGATGCGGCTATAAATATGAATCATCCACAATCGTATTATTCAACAATATAAACAATACTTTCAACAGCACAAACAAACTAAGGTTTTATTTTCTATATATTTTAACTCCTCTGACTTTCTCTGGCCTATTTACACAAAAGATCAATTTTAATACAAAAATTTCAAAGTCTGCCCTTTTCTTATATTTTGCTTCCGGAAAGGTGTATTTCTGTTCTTTAGCACAGGAAAAAATAAAGGGGATGGACAAAGTGTCTTTAAGAACGTAGTTATTACCCGCATGGAGGGGGGTGCTTATTCATATATTTGAGTTACAAGCTATTTAGAGTGTGCAAAACTCTGAGGTACGTCCAGTTTGAAGTACAGAGTGGTCAGAAGGAACTGCAAAGTCCGTATCACCTGTTCTCTCCCCTTTGGTTAAGTCCAACAGCTTGTCAGAGGTAAGTCCAGGATTTCTGCTCTTAGTCTCTCCCACCCAGAAAGTCAGTGGATTCTGACAGCGTCTGCTAGTATTTCCATGAGAGCCAACTAATCTTAAAAATTCACTCGGATTTCATGATGATGATCAACACCTCCTGCCTTTTTCAAACCATACTACCCACAGGCCAGCTTCCCCATCTCTCTCATCTTCTTTTCCTTCACACACACTCACATCTATTACAAGTCCATGCAAATTGGAAGCATTTAGTTCTGAAAGCAACTTCAGAGGAACAGACAAGATGTAAACACACACTGGAGCATTCACATGGAGCAGAAGAGGAGACCTAGGGGGTATATACTAGGGCTTGCTCCCTGCTCTGCCTGCCCGTCTCTTCTTGCGCACCCACCCCTCTTCTCCTGGGTGGGCCATTTCTCTCCGTTCCTTCCCTAATTCCCCTCATGGGGAGAATTGCTAGTTTGAGTAGTCAGAGTTTAGGACAATTGATTAGGCTATGGTGACTAGTGGGCAAGGTTACTATATCTTAAAATACAATAGTAACCTTCTCTTTTTCTCCTACTTCTCATAGGCAGATGCATAAGTGGATTCTAGATGACTTTGTTGGCTTACTGTTCAACTTTCTGCCTAAGAAATAAGATGTCAAGATGGAAACTTGGGGCAGGATTTCTCAGACCCCCCCCAACCCCCCGCATTGTAACCTTTATCAAGGCATTGTATTTGCATTTTAAGATTGCAACAACTTGCAATAAAGTAGTACTTTGATTTGTATTTATTAGTTCTTTTTTAGATGGCTCCTTTAGAAATTCCAATGGAAGGGGTGATATGCAGGGAAGGATTTGGGCATTCCTGGTCATAAAGTCATTGATATCTCACTCTAATTCCTGAGGATAGAAAGGATGGTGTATTTGTTAGGGTTCAGTACAGAAAAGAGAAGCCACTTTAGCTATTTTATGGAAGAAGGGATTTAATAAAGGAAATTAGATGCTGGTAAAAATCAGCGGAAGTATGGGAGGGGCAAAAGAGTAACAGTAGGATCAACCCCTGGGAATTACCACCTCTGAGGCCACCCCTGGAAATTTTAAGTAGACGAATCCACCACTCTGTAGCCAGGGACCCTACACTGCATGATCTACATGGTACTTTCCAAGGATCAGGCAGCCAGAGCTAGGAGGCTACTTCCCCCCACTGCCTCCATCACAACATTGGAACCCTGCCATAGCAAAATCTCCCATACCCAAGATAATGTTTCCCAGATGAAAAAAAAAAAAACCAAAACAGTCCAAAGTGTGTAAGGAGAAGTCCTCCGACCCATTTCTACCTTGTACAAGTGTATCTAATTAGTAGGACACCATTTATTTCTTATCCTAGCTGCAAAGGAGTCTGGGAATGAAGCTTTTAAGTCTCCCAGCTTCTGCAGTATAGACAGGCACACTGGAGGAGGGGAAAGGAGGCTGAGCAGGCAGTCAGCCCATCGGTCCCCCACAGGGAGCAAATGGAGAGTAGTTTAGTATTATGAATGCAGTGTTTGTGCGCCCTCATCATGTGTTGAAATCCTAATGCCCAATGTGCTTATATTAGGAGGTGGGGCCTCTGGGAGATGATTAGGTCATGCGGGTGGACCCCTGCTGAATGGGATCAGTGCCCTTGAAAAAGAGCAATGAGAGCATCCTTCCTCTTCTGCTCTCCACCATGTAAAGAAACAATAAGAAGACAACAGATGGCGTTGAGAAGAGGGCCCTCACCAGAACCCAACCATGCTGGCACTCTGATCTCGAACATCCAGCTTCAAGAAGCGTGAGCAATATTCTAAGGGATGTAAACATCTAACCACTATGTTGCACACCTGAAAACTATGATTATATCATGTATCAAATGTAATTGAAAAACATTTTTTAAAATAAATACTTAAAAAGAAAGAAATCACCCCTGCTGGGGGAGAAAAAAGAACAGTAATAAATAAATTTCCATTATTTATAAGTCACCCAGATCATGATACTTTATTATTGCAGCTCAGATAGACTAAGATATGTGGGCATGCTACTTTAAAAACTTTCATTTTAGTTGTTACATGCTTGGGGAAAACATAGAAAATAATGGAAAGTATAAAGAATGTAACAAACATCAGCAATTGGTTGCAAGTAAGAGAAACTATAAAAGCCACCTGAAGTAACAAAGGGGCACTTGTGAGAGGTCACACTGGAGTAGCTCCTAAAATAAGGAGATGATTTAAAAAGGGACAAAGTCAGCTGTCTTGGTTCTTGGTGGTTTCAAAGGTTGAGGAACCTATTGAGGCTTAAGGGGCCATTAGACCATATCCTTCTCCCTCTGGATTAAGAACTAACAGAGAAATAAATAAAGATATCAGTAGTTGGAGATCAGCATGTTGTTTCATTACTAAAGAGACTAGCCCAGTGAATTGCCACCATGGGGTTTCCTACAACTGTACCTCTGAGTTGAAATGACTAATTTCCTTTGAAAGGTCCACAGTTAAGTTTAATTAGCATATGGAAGAGAGCAGAATCTGTGCTTTCCACAGGTTAACACAAACGGAGAGAGGACAGGCCACGGGGCAACCACTGGCTTTAACACCTGAACTCTCCCATTGAAGGGCTGTGCAAAACGAGGTGTCGGATTTTTGTCATTCTTCAATTAGATCAGTGATTTTCAACTGGTAATGCCACAGCACAGTGGTGTGCCACAGAATTTTAAAAATATGCATCCCTGATTATTTAGTGAGGAGCACTGGCCTCATTCTTTTCCTGTAGGTTGAAGGACCTATGGGACAAATTAAAGGACAACACCCAACACAATAGCTGTCTGGTGAGAATGAATCAAAATTATACCTTAGTTTTGGGTCTGATCAGCAAAAATGTAATAGATTTTTTGGTGTGTAGCAGAATTTTAGTAATTAGTTTACACGTGTCATGAGATGAAAAAGGTTGAAAATTACTGAATTAGATAAACCACTCCTTCTATGGAAGAAAAAAGGGTCCATTTAGGTGGGTTTCCTAATATTGTTTCTTCTCGGAAATGAAAGTTCTTTATCCAGAGACATGAGGACAGGAGCACAAAGTTTTATCTGATAGAAAGGAGGTAATGGATGCAAGAACCCTAGGAGAACAAGAGTAGGAGAGGACCAAAATAAAGAGTCTGGAGAATTCCCCAAAATCACATGATTAGAAAAAATGTTGAACCAGCCCAAGAGACAGAATAAGAATGGTCAGAAAAGTAGGTGGAACACCAGAAAAAAATAATGGTCAAGAAAACAAGCCCTGGCCAAGTGGCTCAGTTAGTTGGACCAGCATTCCAGACACCAAAAGGTTGGATATTCGATTTCCGGTCAGGGCACATACCTAGGTTGTGGGTTCAGTCCCCAGGTGGCAAACCAACCAACTGTTTTTTGAAAACTTACTTTTGATTTGGCAATTTGATATTGATTGCTGTGCCTAGCTAGAAGAGTCTCAGGAGAATAATGACTGTGGCAAACTTTAAAAAGTGAAAGTTTAAAAATTTTAAGTTTTGAACAGCTTTATTGATGTGTACTTGACGTATGATAAACTGCACAAATAAAAACACAGTTTATAGCCTTGGGGAGAAGTAGGGGCCTTTCTTCCTCTAGAGAGCAATAAAAATAAGTAAAAGCTGGTTTTATAAACTGATAAGTTAAAAATAGATGAGGAGAGATATTAAGGTATTTGACATCTGAAGGTCTCTTTTTCAGGTAAGAGTTGAGTTGCCAGACTGAAGTTGGAAAGGTATATGTGGGAGTAGAGAGTTGAGTGGATATGGTAGAGGCAGTTAAATGCTTACCCCAAATCCATTCTCCCCTCTTGCTTAGTGGTAGAGAACTGATTTTCTTTAGCTTGGTGATGTACGTAGCTAAAAGATCGCACTTCTGTACAGATTGAAACCACAATGAAATGTCACCTCACACCTGTCAGAATGAATGGCTGCCATCAATAAATCAGTAAACAACAAATGTTGGCGAGGATGAGGAGAAAAGGGGACCCTGGTGCACTGCCGGTGGGAATGCAAGTTGCTGCAGCCACTGTGGAAAACAGTACGGAGGTTCCTCAAAAAATTAAAAATAGAACTACTTTATGATCCAGCAATTCCACTTTTGGGTATTTGTACAAAGAAATCCAAAACACTAACTTGAAAAGATACATGTATCCCTATGTTTACTGCAGAATTATTGATAATAGCCAAGATATGGGAAAAATTTAAATGCCCATTAATAGATGGCTACATAAAGAAAACATGATACATATAGACAATGGAATATTACTTGACCATAAAAAATAAAATCCTACCATTTGCAACAACATGGATGGACATAGAAGGTGTTATGCTAAATGAAATAAGACAGAGAAAGACAAGTACCATATCATTTCATCTATATTTGGAATCTAAAGAACAATATAAATTAACAAACAAAACAGAAACAGACTCATAGATACAGAGAACAAACTGAGGGTTGCCAGATGGGAGGTGGGGTTGGGGGACTGGGTGAAAAAGTTAAGGGATTAGGAAGCACAAATTGGTAGTTACAGAGTAGTCACAGGGATGTCAAGTACAGCATAGGAAATATAGTTAATAATAATGTAATAACTCTGTATGGTGCCAAGTGGGTATTGGAGTTATTGGAGGGATTACTTTGTGATTATATAAATGTCTAGCTACTATGCTGTACACCTAAAACCAATATAATGGAGAATGTCAACTGTAATTGAAAATTTTAAAAGAATATTAAAAAATGAAAAAGGCCACGGGGAAAAATGTACCGCCACTTTTTAGTTCCTCTCACAACTAAGTGCGATCATGTGATTAAGTTATGGCCAGCAAGGTATCAATAGTGTTGTATGGGATGTCTATAAAGGTTGCCAAAGCCATATAACTCAGCTTTGAGGAGCACTCATTTTCCCTTCCTTTGTTTCACCCTTCTGCTCTCTAAAATGTGAACATGATGACTGGTGCTCTAGCAGCCATTGTGGGTCATGAGGCAGCATCACGGATAGAAGCCATCTGCTGAAGGTGGCAGAAGAGAAAGATAGATACCTAGGTTTCCATGACTTTGCGGTGTCTCCATGGTATACTTGGCTTGCCAATGTCTGATTTTCTTTTACCTAGTTGAGAAATAAATATTTATCAAGTTTAGGCCACTGTTATTTTGTGTTTTAGTTATACACACCCAAATACAATTCTAACTGAAACAGGAGAGTATTAAAGCCTTAGTGTAGTTTCCATGGTGAGTAGGAAAGGGAACTTACTAGTAAAGGGAGCCATGAGCTGAGGCCTCGGTGGAGGGAGTCATCCGTCTGCAAGGTTATGTGCTTTCCTTGATTCCTAGAAGCCTGAGAGCAGAGGCAGAGGTACAGACTTGATAAATCTGTCGAGTTGGGAGCTATTCTAGTAGATATAGCAAAATGATTATCAAGTAAGGAAATGAAGATATTGTTACTGGGTTTGAAGCATTTGACCCTGGGATCCAGGTTGAAACAAGAACGTAAAGCCAGGTAAGAACTGATGATGGGGGTATTGGATTCTTGAAGAGAATTTTGGAGTGGTTTTAAGGGTAGAAGCTCAGGAAATTGTGATCAGGCAGTGGGACTTCTAAGTCTGGTATGTCTGTGGTGTACACCAGGGAATGATAATTCCACGGCCTGGGTACAGCCCTGGGGGTGAGGAGCTCGCTGCAGCAGAAAGGAAATGAAGTTACTGCTGTGAAGGAAGGCCGAAAACTGCGGTCCTTCTTTGAATGGGAGATGACCTTGTTCATTGACGTGAGCCCCCACAACATCGGTGGGAGTCTGCTGATATGACTGAAACCAAGAGGAATAGCAGCTTCAGTGTCCATCTTAACACAGGCAGGTCACTTTGAAAGTTTCTGGAAAGACGTCCACGAAGGGCTGACGATGAATGATTAAAACAAGGTGGCCAGAGAGGCATTGTGAGGTGAACGCATAAACCACCAGCACAGCCAAATGCAGGGCAAACCTCTCCAGTTCGGTGAAAAGAGCCAGGGGATGTCTGGCCCAAGTTCCCCGAGGTGGACGGTGACTTTTGGAAAGGCACCAACAAATTAAATTAGACATTTTCTGTTAAGACATCTTCAGAACACAAACAACATTTCAATTAGTGTCCTACAGGGAGAATCATTCTGTTAAAATAAATGATTTTTCTCTAGCTCTCAGGGATATCATATTGAAGAACAGAACAGGGAAAGGAAATCTGTGTATGTTTTTAGAGAAATCATTGTGGTTTGTATTGATTTGTACCAGAGAAAGTAAGTAATTTAATGAAATACATAATGTTCTCAGCCAGGGTAGCACATCAGCCTGGAAATGAGGAGAAAATGGTCGATAGACCAGACTAACTTCTCCAGATGATGGCTAAATATGTCAGATGTGCTTTTAGAGCAGAGGTTATTCAACTCCAGCGTGGACACCCTCTCTTCAGAACAGCAGGAGGCAGTGGGACCTGCAGGGGACCTGGCGGTCACAGACTGAGTTCTATGATTAGACCACCTGAGTCTGAATCCCTGCTTTTTTTTATTTTATTTTATTTTATTTTATTTTATTTTATTTTAAAGATATCAACCAGGTGTCCTTGAGCAAGTTATTTAACCTCCGCATGTTCCGATTTTCTTACCTTAAGAATTCTCCTTCCTGTCATTTTGACATCCCTCCCTGCAACCCTCCCTAGATAGAGGTCAGCAATCTAGTCTCTGCGCAACCTCCAAAGGTAGTCTGTACATTCAACAGTGTGTTTATGCATGTGTTCTTACAAAAATGGAAGCACTTCTCTGTGCCCCTCACGCAAAGAGCCTCCTCAACTGTATTAAAACAGCTTTCACATTCATTACCTCATTTGTGACTGATTAACTCTTTCTTGATTGTGCAACAGCAAGCAAGGTTAGTAAACCTGCTTGCCGGCACAGAGAGAAAGTGTCAGAGCTCGGACTAGGACACAAAACTTCCAACTCGACGATTCATCGTTCATCATTCATTTCTTAGAGCAGCTTGTCTGAAATCGACGGGAGAGTCAAGTTTTTTCTCTAACCAGTCCATCTAGAAGTTGGCATTGAGTGCCACTGTTGCCCTAGCCAGCGTCGAGCTAAATGTAGCTGCTTCTCAAATGTTTGTTGAGTAGACTAGAACTGGTTGATCCATAGCCCTGGATACTGAGTCACATTCCGATTGTTAATCCCTCTCATATCCTTGGTGATGTAACCTTAGCATGTATGCTCATGGAAACGCTGGGCACAGGCACAAATTCAAAGTGTCCTGGTCCCAGCTAAGTGCAAGTCGTTTAGCAAGCTGGAAAATTGACACAGACCTCTCCCTAGCACACGAGTGAGTCAGCTAGCACCCTCCTGGTCCCACAGACCTCCAGTCTGTGAGTTCTACTTTTCAGAAATAGTGTCTGAACAGGTAGGGGTGACTGCTGGAGTCTCCTTGGCTCAGAAAGCACAGGTGGAGCCTGTGATTGGTCATAGGCCTCTACCGTCCCTCTTGGCAGCCAGGGCCTGGGGAATACAGTGCACAACTGTCCGAGGTGGAAAGATTAAAGCAATGTAGTGTTTATAAAACACACGGGAGACATTTTATGCTTTCAACAGAAACTTGTAATGTAAGATATCGTAATTAATTTATAATATAACAGTGCTATAAACTCACCTAATTACCAAAATTCATTTCTACTTATTACTGAGAGAACAATTTAAAAGGGTGGCTGATGCTAATGTACTTAACACCTTTGTATTTTGGATTTTTGCCCTATCTTGCTATATTTATTCAATGCTAGTGCTCTTGTGACAGTAGCAGAGGAAGAAATTATCTGGATGCTTTAAATACAATACAGTTTACCTGGAAAGCCTTCAAATTGCCACTTGATTCCTTCTATTTTGTACATTCCTTATAGGTCAGAAAACACTTTTACATAAAACATCTCATTTGATCTTCAGAGCAATGTTAGGTGAGGTAGCTCATTGTTCTTTTGGAGAATTTTGAGACCCAAAGCGGTGTGACAGTGTGGCCAGGGACACCGGAGGAGAAGAAGAACTGGATCTGAACTCCATTTTTCTGCATTTAAGTCCAAAGCTTTTCCACTTCAACTCATACTTCTGAACTGTCCATCGGACCATTCATCATTAATTCATTCAACACAACTTTCGAGTGCCTGCAATGAACCAGACACTATGCTGGGTGCTACGGCAAGTAGGAATATGAGTAAGTCATAGCTCCTCTTCTCAAGGAATTTATGATCCACTAGGTATGTCAGCTGCAGGGTCTAGCAACTCTCAGCTGAGAGAGAAAGCGACATGCAGGAGAGAGTCAGAATGTCCTACAGGGGTTCTGGGGCAGGAGGGGTAACCACGGAACTGGGAGACAGAGTAATAAACGATGTTAACAAAAAGTGATTGACCTGGAAGGAGGTCGCAGTACAGGAATGCTGTGTGTACAGAGAACTTGGACATTGATCGGCTGAAGGAGTGGTCCAAGCGGACCCTGAAATGACTTGGGGGAGCAAGTACAGAAAAAAAAGAGAGAGAATGTGAACATATTTGACAGGGAACAGAAATAGAAGAGTTCCCTCCAGTGAAATGACCTTTTTGAGAGAAGGTACATGACTTGGAAAGTTCTGAGCCAACATGAAGGAGCCTGAGAAGCGGCCGGTAACGTCAGGGCGGTGCAGAGAAGTGGTGCTGCTGAATCCAGGGAGCATCTTCTGCTCAGTCCGAATATTTGGAGCATCCCGCGGACAAGGGCAGCATAAAATTAGATGTGGCTCCTTCTAAGAGTAGGTTTGGATGGAATTTAAATCACCAATTATAGTAGAGTTAGGACAGCTATGAAAATTGGAAACCTGAGGTTTTGGAAATGAGTCTGTTAGGAGAGTTAGGGAAGCAGATGTGAAGGCAAAGTGAATGAGTATTAGAGACTGGGTTCACCCGGGGTTCTCAGGGCTTAGACACGGTCTGCATATTGAATGTGAAATACGTATTCTGTATAGCACTTCCTCTTACAATGATGTGATCTTTGTTCTGATTTTATGATGGCTGTATGCCCTATACACCTGCTATTTCCTAGAGGCGTAAGAAAAGAAAGTAGAAAAATATACTAATGGGAAATTATGCCATGAAACTAATTGTCTCAAGGAATTAATCCCCAAATTGTCCTTATCAAGGTATTACGTACATATTGTCCCATCAAAGGTCCTGAGTCATGCTGAAGAGTTCAGGAATTAGGTGCAAAGGACTCCACAAGGACCAAATTATAATACTTTCAACCCTCTGATTTAACCAGGGGGTTTACATACAGGGACAATATGTTTTTCTTCCTAGACTACAGAGCCTTTGAAGGGAGAAACCCTTTTTTGATCATCTCTGCTTTCCCTATGTCCAGTGCTGTCCCTAGAAGGTAGAGATGTTTATTTGAATATGTGCATAGAGCTTCACCTGTCAGAATCTCATGTATTCATCACAGTCCTTCACACACCGAATAGATGTGGGGTGTTTTAGTGATTTAGATGTTGTGTTATAGGAATTCAGTCTAGGGGACATCACTTCTGGTTGGGGAGGTGCTGCAAGGCTCCTTACAAGAGGTGGAACTTGCATTAGACTTGGTGAAATTTACATTGGCAAAGAGAAACAAGGGGGACATTCCCTAACACTTCAGGGTCCAGAGGTAGCTGGGGCTTCGGTGGGAGCTCAGGGTGATGGGGCAGAATGAAAGCTTTGGAAGTACTAGCCTTGCGTCAGAATTGCAGGGCCTGCAAGGAATCTGTCTCTAAGACCATGCCTCTGAACAGAAATGAAAATATGATCATGCCCCAATGGAGAGGCAGAGAGGAAAGGCAGGGAATAGGAACCAAATCTCTGGATCAAGTCTCCTTAAGGAGAAGAAAAGTCAACCAAGTCAATTTCAGAAAGAGGTGGGTGGGATACAGGCCTCTGGCAGGCCGGAGCTCTACCCTGGTTAAGGTCAAAAGGAAGCAGGTTTTCAAGTGAGCAAGGAGGAAAAGCTGATAAGGTTGATTTGGATTATAGGGTCTTCTTGCTTACAAAGCTGAAGTTAAAAAACAAGTACATTCATGGAAGCAACTGGAGAGAAAAGGAGGGAAATAAACAGGTCTGCCGTGAGGCGCTGCTCATTTCCTAGCCTCTCGGCTTCCCTGCACAGCGACTCACCACTGGAGACCTCGCTTCCCTCCTGGGGCATTGCCAACCTAACCTGCTCCAAAACCAGCCCTTCCCTCATCCTCTGCTGTTGCTTCATCAGTGCCACGAGAAAAATGAATTTATTGAGATGCATTTTCTCTGTGGCTACTGGTTAATTTCTTCCAGGGCTAGATGTCCGTGTGTTTTAGAGAAGCTGCGAAATGGGTCTCCAAAATCTGACTAAGGATTTGTGATGCCCCTTTACTGTTTCCTCTCCCTTCTATGCTCTCCCCACATCCGGGAAAGGTGGGGATCTTTCCCGATATAAGGAAAAATGGGTTTTCTAGGAGAAATGACTGGGTAGTCAGCAAGCAAACTTACTAAGCACATTGTGGGCATATTTCCCATGATGCCTGTGGCAAGCTGCACCTTGGAGGCTTGAGAAAACACATGCGTTCTGTCTTGTTGAGGCAGGAACATTAAATTCAGTGATCACTGAATGTATCACTGCATGAATAGAGGAGGAAGGAACTTTTAAAGATACAACTTCCCCAAAACCAGAGTGACATAAGACCTTGCACAGCAATGGCAGAGCAGAGACAAGAAAACATTTCTGAGAAATAGACAGTTGTTAAATATCACTCTCTATTGCTAAAGGTGATGAAAATATTAACAACGACGTGTTTGAATACTTACTATGGGACAGACATTGAATGCTTTATATGTGTTCACTCATCTAATACTCACAACCTTATGAGTTTGGCACTGTCATTGAGACAGTTTTATACAGAGAGAGAGACAGAGGGGAAGGAAGGAAGGAGGAAGGAAGGAAGGAAGGAAGGAAGGAAGGAAGGAAGGAAGGAAGGAAGGAAGGAAGGAGTGCACTTTGACCAAGGTCCCAGCTGTTTCTCTTTGCATTTATATGCAGGCATTTGCTGGCTATTTAGACTTTGCCCATTTTTTTGTACCATTATAAACAGTGTGGCATTGACCAGAGCTGTGTGTCTTTCTGTGAACTTGCAAGTCATTCTTCAGGAGAGAGACCAAGAAGTAGAATTGCTGGGTGGGAGGGAATGAGAATTAAAAAAAATTGTTAGCTACTCCAAAATGTTCTCCAAAAGGCCTTTTCAATTGATTTAATCACCAATAGTGTGCAAAACTCCACCTTCAGCTATTCTTCAGGAAAACCTGTGTTATCAATCTTTTTACACTTCCTGCCAATCTCATGTGTGAAAAACGAGGTCTTGTGTTTGTTTTTGTTTGTTTTCCCTTAATTACAAGCCAGGCTGTGCACCTTTTCACTTTGGCTCTTTGTCTTTCTTCTGCAGATTACCTCCTCAGATCTTCATTTATTTTTATTTTGGACTATTTATCTTTGCTTGGTTGATTAATAAGATTTCTTTACATATTCCAGATATCTGTGATTCATTGTGTATGTGGCAAATATCTCCTCCCAGTCTAAGCATTCTTTCAATTTTAGTCTGTGAGGTCTTATGTCACTTAAAATTTGATGTGCCCGAATTTATTTATCTTTCTTACTTTTTTGTTTTGTTCTTTGTGTACTCTGCTGTATTTTATTTTATTCTTTTATGGTTTTGATTTTATATTTGGCTCTTTAAAACATATGAAACACATTATGTTGCAGAACAAAACAGAAGGTTCTTGAGACTGGCAAAACACTTCCAAAGTCTCACTTTCTCGAACCTGAGGGGTCAGTCTTCCACGGGCAATTAAGATCCCGGACGAGCCCCCAAAACTGTTACTGAGCAACAGAAAGGGTCCGTTATTGTCCGCTGCCTTATGGAAAGATGTCTCTCAAAGCCAGAGATTTGTGAAAAGGAACGGAAA